>JBBPTA010000207.1:0-22597 GCA_038093915.1 Boletellus aff. emodensis
TAGCACGGATCTGGGATTCAACCAGATCCAATCCATTCACGTCGGCGAATATGTCTACTGCATTGCGTTCTCTCCTGGCAGTGACAAACTCGTATGTGGCATAACAGATGGCATCCATGTGTATGACGTCAGCAGTGGCATGCTTGTCTTTGGTCTGTTAAAGGGCCACAAGGAAACAATCAGCAATTTGTTGTGGTCACATGATGGCAGCAGGCTCTTTTCTGGCTCGCACAACAAAACAATTCATTGTTGGGATTCTATCACAGGAGGGCCAATTGGACATCCATGGACAGTGTCAAGTCTGGTTCTTCTCCGCTCTGCTCCGGTTGGTCGGAAGCATGAGGGAGAGAGGGACAAGATGGAGGCGGACGGAGTTGGGTCGGAGGGGTAAGGACTTGGCTTCAGCGATGCGGAGAGCATGCTGTGCCCTTGCACGTTCGGTCCTTATATTTCGGAGAGTGGAGACAGAGGGTCGGAGACGGAATCCGACTGAGCGAGAAGAGAAGTGACTTAGATGATATACAAACTAAAGAAACTACAGCATAGGGTATAAGGGTTTATATACGGAGTCCGAAGGCGGATTAGTAACGGAGATTGGTAAGTACAGAGATCAGTAAGCAAAGAGGTTAAGCAAAGGTACCTCGGAGCTGTACTCCGGGTACTGTGGAGCCGGAGCTGTGTTCGCGTAGAGAACACAGCCGCGGGCGAAATCTACAAGCGAGACTAGAGTAAAAGGAGAAGACAGGGGAAACATACAAAAAGAGAAACGGAGATAAGAGTCCGGTATCTACAGAGTGCGTCTATGATAAGATTGCACTGGAGTTCCAGTGGAGTTAGTCCGGAGAACCGGAGTTGGACTTAGGGATATGACAGACAGGCCACACCAGCTGGATATCTTCCCTCTCCCTTTCCCCAGATGGACTGACCCTTGCAAGTGTGTCCAATGATGGAACTGTTCGTTGTTGGTGTGTAGCCACTGGCAGCCCTATCAGACAGCCTCTTCAACATGATGGACATGTACTGCAAGTTCATTTTTCTCCATGCGGCCAATTTTTAGCATCATCAGCATTCTTGAGCACATCTGTGGTGAGTACCCCCAATAGTTCATCCTCTTGTAATCGTGCTTCGCAATGTCTGACATACCACACCTCTTATCGTTGCTTGTGGATCACTTCAAATAGTATCAAATCCCACACATGAAGCAGGTCTGCCTGCTATTCTTTATCACAATTATCACACAAGTGCTCTCTGTTTGAACTGACTTTTGTCAGTATCGATGTCCCTGCTCCACAGGACCTCACTCACCAGATTGTCAAAAGTAGTAGTGAGTATGTTGCTGGTGGAGATTTTGGGGATGTCTATAGATGTTGGCGCCATGGTGGTCTTCCAAAGCAGGTTCAATTATTGTGAATCACTTGGGTTTCGTGCAACCAACTTCTCCCTCAGGTGGCAGTCAATGTTACGATTCACCCCTTTTCTTTTCTTTGCCTTTACCGTTCTTCCTCGATCCGGTCTAGCAGATCACTTGTCATTGACGCTTACTTCACGATCCGACCTATTGGATCCTTTGTCATTCTTCATTATGCACAGTCCGATCCATCTCGGACTTCCTTTACCCCTTTCGACCCGTTGGTCATTCTGGCTTATGCCTCCGTCCGATTCAACTCGGACTTCTCATCTTCTTTTCCTTCGTTCCCTTATACGGTAGTTGGTCTGTGCGCATCACAGACAGGTATATAAACCCCAGTCGTCTAGCCATGTACCCTAAGCTAGACTTACCTGGCAAACTACCTTGTTCGCTCCTCACTCCCAAGCCTTGAGCTCCTCGTCCACCGACTAGCATCGCTAGCCCGGCAGTCCCCTCGTCCACCGACTAGCATCGCTAGCTCGGCAGTCCCCTCGTCCACCGACTAGCATCGCTAGCCCAGCAGTCCTCTTGTCCACCGACTAGCATCGCTAGCCCAGCAGTCCTCTTGTCCACCGACTAGCATCGCTAGCCCGGCAGTTACCTCGTCGCTGTAGGAAGACCCTCGGCCACCTTCGTCCTCGCCTCCTAAGGAAGACCCTTAGGATAACGTCCTTCGCGCTCGTCAAGGAGCGACCATCGTCCCACTAGGTCTACGCTCGTCCCTACCCGGGCCAAGCGTAACAGTCAAGGCATTCCAATTTAATTTTAAATCAGATGAAGATATGGGCAATGGATCTGGCAAGGTGACTCATCTCATAAGTTGGTGTCCATATCAATCAGTATAATTTACTGTGCTGCAGATTGTTATGCTTGGTGTCAAGTCCGGTTCTTCTCCGCTCTGCTCCGGTTGGTCAGAGGTGCGAAGGGAGACTGGGCAAAGGGGCAGAGTTGTTGGAGGCGGATGGATGTTGGCTTCAGCGATGCAGGTGGCACGCTGCGCCCTTGCGCGAAGTATGTCCTAAGTATTTTGGAGGACGGAGTTGACAATCGGAACAGAATCCGATAGAGCAAACAGAGAAGTGACTTAGGTGTGATATACGAACTAAGGTTACAAATGGAGGGTACAGAGTTTATATATGAAGGTTCAGAGTTGGATTAGTAACAGAGATTGGTAAGTAAGAGGACTAAGCAAAGGAACTGCGGAGCTGTGCTCCGGATACAAGAGAAGCCAGAGCTGTGTGTGCGTAGGGAACACAGCTTCGGAGGAAGTCTAAGAGCAGAACTAAGATGAAAGGGGAAAGAGGAGACAGAGTTACCATAAACGGAATAAGGATGTATGTTATGATTCGCCCCTTTTCTTTCTTCGTGCCCACCGTTCCTCACTTATCCCTCGATCCGACTCGCCGGATCATTTATCATTCATGCTTACCTTGCAATCCAACCCCTCGGATCCTTTGTCATTCATCACGCACAGTCCGATCCATCTCGGACTTCTTTTACTCCTTTCGACCTATTGGTCATTCAGGCTGACGCCTCCGTCCGATTCAACTCAGACTTCTTATCTTCTTTCCCTTTGTTCCCTTTATACAGTAGTTGGTCTGTGCGCACCGCAGACAGGTATATAAACCCCAGTCGTCTAGCCATGTACCCTAAGCTAGACTTACCTGGCAAACTACCTTGTTTGCTCCTCGCTCCCAAAGCCTTGAGCCCCTCGTCCACCGACTAGCACAGCTAGCCCGGTAGTCCCCTCGCCCACCGACTAGCATCGCTAGCCCGGCAGTACCCTTCGTCCACCGACTAGCATCACTAGCCCAGCAGTACCCTTCGTCCACCGACTAGCATCGCTAGCCTGGCAGTACCCTTCGTCCACCGACTAGCATCGCTAGCCTGGCAGTACCCTTCGTCCACCGACTAGCATCGCTAGCCCGGAAGTCACCTCGTCGCCGTAGGAAGACCCTCGGCCGCCTTCATCCTCGCCTCCTAAGGAAGACCCTTAGGATAACGTCCTTCACGCTCGTCTAGGAGCGACCATCGTCCCGCTAGATCTACGCTCGTCCCTACCCGGGCCAAGCGTAACAATGTACAAAAGAGAAAACGGAGATATGTCCAATATGTACGAGGTGTGTCTGTGATAAGATCGCACCAGAGTCCTTGACTGGAGATGGTCCGGAGGACTGGAGTGGGAATGTGGGATATGACACGCTTGGCCTGGGTAGGGACAAGCGCAGACCTAGCGGGACAATGGTCGCTCCTAGACAAGTGTGAAGGACATTATCCTTAGGGTCTTCCTAAGGAGGCGAGGACAAAGGCGGCTGAGGGTCTTCCTTCGGTGGTGAGGATACTGCCAGGCTAGCAATGCTAGTCAGTGGACGAAGGTACTGCCAGTCTAGGAGTGCTAGCCAGTGGACAAGGGATACTTCTGGTCTAGTGATACTAGCTGGTGGACAAAGGGGCTTGAGGTTTGGGAGCGAGGAGCGAACAAGGTAGTTGCCAGGTAAGTCTAGCTTGGGGTACATGGCTAGACAACTGGGGTTTATATACCTATCTGTGATGCGCACAGACCAGCTACCATATAAGGATAATAAAGGGAAAGAAGATAAGAAGTCCAAGTTGAATCGGATGGAGGCGTAAGCCAGAATGACCAATAGGTTGAAAGGGGTAAAAGAAGTCTGAGATGGATCGGACTTGTGAGTAATAGGAAATGACAAATGATCTGATAAGTTGGATCGTGAAGTGTGAGGAAAAGAAAAAGGGGTGAATCATAACATTACCCCCACAGTACATTCGAAGTTGCTAACTTAGAAATCATGAGTAAAAGGTCTGGGTGATCTGGTGACGTTGGCATAGCCGCTGCCATCCAATTCATCGTTGCCATCATAGTCATAGTCCAGGAGATCAGGAGGGGGTGTGTCGGTGCAGTAGGGGGGTTCTCTGATGGCGAAGGCAATGGGTACTTCTTCGCCTGTGCTATTGTATGCAGGTCCATGGGAGGAAGTGGTCGGGTGGTCATGTTCTCACAGAAAATGGAGAGCGCGTCCAAGCATGTGGAAGTCCGTGGATAGGGGTGGACTGTCAAGTCCGGTTCTTCTCTGCTCTGCTCCGGTCAGTCGGAGGTGTGAAGGGTGACTGGATGAAGGGGTGGAGTTGTTGGAGGCGGATGGACGTTGGCTTCAGCGATGCAGGTGGCACACTGTGCCCTTGCACGAAGTATGTCCTAAGTATTTCGGAGGACGGAGTTGACAATCAGAATGGAATCTGATAGAGCAAACAGAGAAGTGACTTAGATTCGATATACGAACTGAGGTTACAAATGGAGGGTACAGAGTTTATATACGAAGGTCCAGAGTTGGATTAGTAATGGAGATTGGTAAGTAAGAGGACTAAGCAAAGGAACTGCGGAGCTGTGCTCCGGATACAAGAGAAGCTGGAGCTGTGCGCACGTAGGGAACACAGCTTCGGAGGAAGTCTAAGGGCGGAACTAAGACGAAAGGGGAAAGAGGAGATGGAGTTACCATAAATGGAATAAGGATGTACAAAAGAGGAAACAGAGATATGTCCGATATGTACGAGGTGCATCTGTGATAAGATTGCACCGGAGTCCTTGACTGGAGATGGTCCGGAGGACCGGAGTGGGAATGCGGGATATGACATGGACCGTCTATGGCTTCTTGGATGTTTAGGAGGAAGCAGAGTGTGGTGAACTCCGGAAGTCCAACTGGGCAGGTATCCTTGTTTGGGATAAACCTGAGTGCTTCCATAAGGGTACGTCAAGGGTCCATAGGGTCATAGATTAGGAGTTCTGGGAGGTCGGGTGTGAATAATTCAATGACAGTGGGGTGAGAGTCGAGCATGGCTCCAGGGGAGAATCCATCAAGATGGGGTGTGGGAGTCCAAAGACTCAGAGTGGACGGGGACACAGACCGGTCAGCGAAGGCCAGGGGATGGGGAGAAGTGCCTTTTGAGGTGTACAGAGTTCTGGGGCGGTGGTATGGGTGAGGGCATGGGGAGGGTGTACTCCTATGTGAGGAGCCGGGAGAGGACGGTGGTAGTGAAGAGCGAACAGGTCCCATGCAATTAGCGATTGTGTGACTGGGGGTGGAAATAGAGCATCCTGGGCACGTGTACCTTCGGCAGTATAGTTTATTATGACTGAGGCGGTGGCAATGAAGGCACACCTGCCAGTATCGAAGGTGGGACTCGGGGATGGGTTCATCATCTTGGATGGCAGTTACCTCCACAGTGGGAGCAGGGGGCATGGCATCATTTATCGTTAAGTTGGCTGGGAGGGTGGGAGACTCATTTCCGAATTCCCGGAGTACATTGTCTATCTGATTTATAGCATTACCCAATCCGAGTTGGGTGAGAGCGGCTAGGAGGGCAGTGTGGAGACGAAGGTCAGAGTGCTGGAGTATGGTGAACAACAGGTGTATGTGGTTGTTCATGGGGACATGGTCGGTGAGGCCAATAATGGCATTTCGCATCGCCATATGATGAGTGTAGACATCCCGCAAGTAACTGAGTGGGGAGACGGGGGCGATGGCGCAGTCAAGGGTGGTGACGAGGCAGGAGTTGAGCAGGGCGGTGTCAAGCAGGGAGTCAGCGACAGGGGATGGGGTGTAGACGGTTTGTCCATTCATGACAAAGGGGAGCGTGGTGGTGGGGATCAAGGAGGTGTCCATGGTAGTGGGGGTGGTGGTGGTTGGTGTTGGAGGGAGTTAAAGGTGGAAGACAGAAGGATGACCCTTCTTATATTCGAGGAGAGTGGTCTTTGAATGTTTCAAGTTCCATTCTGGTTCCCAGGAGTCTTCTTCAGGGGTGTAACCTTTCCACCTGACCAGGAATTGCCAGTTGTCCGAGGGTCCACGGTAACGTAGGAGGTGTTCTACTTCATATTCTTCTTCGCCCACAATAAGGTCCAGGGGTGGCTTCAGAAAGTTCTTTCCGTGGATGTTGTTTTCACAATAGGGTGATAGAAGGGAAGTGTGGAACGTGTTGTGAATCTTCCAAGTCTTTGGAAGGCGAAGTTTGTACATGATGGGGGATAGTACGTCTGTGATAACGAATGGTCCTTCTCGCTTGGGAGCGAGCTTTGGGGAGGCAATGTGACGTTTGAGGTTTTTGGCTTCTAGCCAAACTTTGTCTCCTTTAGCGAATGGTTTGAAGCCCTTGGAGGAACAGGACTTCATTACTTGTTGGGCGAGGGTGTGGGCAGCGAGGGCTTCTTCGCGGGCAGCAGTCAGAAGTCGAAGACGTGCTTCTACTGCGGGAATGGAAGTTGCGGAGATGACCATGGGAAGCGGTCGGGGTTCAAATCCCATCATAAGGAAGAATGGGGATTTCCCGGTGACGGAGTGAGGGTGGTGGTTGTGGGCGAATTCAGCATGGGAGATCATTTTGGACCATGAGGATTGTTACGCGTACGCGTGAACTTAGCGATCCTTCTCTTCTCTCTATCCTTTCGGACTCGAGGACGAACTAAATTCTAGGCGTAGATTGCGTAGAACTAGCTAGGGACCACTATTGGTACATGCGTGAATATATACTCAGGTAGAGCTGTACCTTACCAATAAGGAGATGCCTGATGGGGGTTGTGGGGAAACGCAGGCGTAGTAAGAGATACGACTGTTGGAGACGGTGCGTCCGAGAATAGGGGAAGTGTAACTCTCAAAGGGGAACGTGAGAAAATAGGAACTAGTAAAGGGAACTGTTTAAGGGAAAGCTCCTTCCGGCGGATAGAAGGGGAATGCTGGATAGGTGACGTCATCTAGGTATTCAATACAAGGACGAGAAGAAACAGAAGCAGCAGAAGAGGTGGATCGCAGACTAAGACGCAGACCGATAGGTTCGCAATAGAAGAGGTAGTGCCCTGCGTCTAGGTTGTTAGTAACAAGGATGGGTTCTCTTGGCAGAAGATCCGAAGGTACGTCTCAACTTCTTGGTTGACACATTCCGTTTCTCCGTCAGACTGGGGGTGGTAGGCGGTGGAGAGAGAGAGGGAGTATCCTAGGAGGTTTCCAAGCTCCTTGGCAAAGGCAGATGCGAATTGGGGGCCACGATTGGAGATGATCTTGTCATACAGTCTGAATCGGGTGTAAACTTTGTGAAGAAAGAGGGTGGTGATTCCCTCAGCTATGACTGTTTGTTTGGTGGGGCAGAGAATTACCCCCTTAGTAAGCCCATGGTCGACCATGACCAGGAGGGCGTCAAAACCTGAGGAGGTGGGGAGACCGGTGATGAGGTCACATGAGACCTGCTGGAAGGGGCAGGTGCAGCGGGACAGGATAGGGACAAGGGGGGGTGTTGTGGGGTGGGTGTTCACCTTGTTTTGCTGGCATGTGGCACAGCCTTCGACATATTGTTGGACGAATTGGGCAAGGCCCGGCCACCAGAACTCAGCGGTGATGAGTTGGTGAGTTTTTAAGTAGCCGGGGTGGCTGGCAGAGGTGTGGTCATGTGACCGGGAGACGACGGTGCGATGAAGGTCGGAGTCAGGGGGAACATAGATGTGTCCTTGGTAAGTGAGGACACCAGCATTGTAATGCCAGTCAGAGAGGTGGGAGCGGAATTTGAGGGGTACTTCCCCATCAAGAGCACGAATGGTGTCGAGGACCAGGGGGTCCGAGGAGGAGGAAGTGGCAAGCTTCTGTGACAGTTCAGTATCTATAAGATTAACGAACATGGATTGTGGGAGGAGGGTGGCATCAGTGTTGTCAGAGTCATTATCAGGGATAAGATCCAGGCGGCGGGAGAGGGCGTCAGGGGCAGAGAGGAGTTTGCTGGGAACGTAGATCATCTTAAGGTCAAAGTCTGCGAGATTGAGAAGCCAACAGGCTTGGTGCCAATTGAGCTTTTGGGGTTGACGGAAGTACGTCAGGTTCTTATGATCTGTGAAGACCTGGACAGGGAACAGGGATCCATGGAGATAGTGCCTCCAGGCCTTAAGTCCTCAGATGATGGCGAGGAGTTCTCGGTCGTAGATATCATAGTTCCTTTTGGCAGGGGAGAACAACTGGGAGAGGTACGAACATGGATGCCAATCCATGTTTGTGTTGGTTTGGAGGAGGATGCCACCTGTGGCGTGTTTTGAGGTGTCGGTGGCAATTGCAAAGGGACGATTATGGTCCAGGAGGTGAAGCATCGGCTTCGAGAGGAATACCCGTTTAAGGGCGTCAAAGGCATCCTGGCACTGGGAAGTCCAGTTCCAGGCCAAGCTCTTCTTGGTCATATCAATGAGGGGGCGGGTGATGGCGGAGTAATCAGGGATAAACCTCTGATAGAAGTTGGTGAAGCCTAAGAAGGAACAAATGTCCTTCAGCTTCTGGGGAACAGGCCAGTCTGCGATACCAGCAAGTTTTACAGGGTCCATGGCCAGCTGGCCAGGTTTGACGATCATGCCTAGGTACTTGACTGAGTCTGTGGTGAATTTACATTTGGAGATCTTCAGATGAAGATCGAGTTCTTGCATGTGGCTGAGGACACGCTTCGTGTGTTCCTCGTGGGTCTTGGCGTCAGGGGAAAAGATAAGGAGGTCATCCATATAGATGACAAGCCATCCTTCGGCAATCATGTCTCTGAAAGAGTCATTCATGAATCGCTGGAACGTGGCGGGGGAGTTGGTAAGTCCAAAGAACATTACTGTGGGCTCGAATAGCCCCTTGTGTGTGATGAAAGCGGCCTTCCATTGGACGTCAAACTTCATGAAGAGGTTTGCTCCTTGGAGCTTGTCAATGAGGTCGGAGATGAGGGGAAGAGGGTAAGCATCTCGAACGGTGTGTTCATTGAGATAATGGTAGTCTTGGCAGGGGCAAAGACCACCATCCTTCTTTTTCATGAAGAAGAAGGGAGATGCTTGGGGGGAGTTCGAGGGACGGATCTTTCCGGCCTTGAGGTTCTCTTCTAAGAAGTCCTTGGTGGCTTTCTTCTCCTCAGGGGTCAGAGGGTAAAGCTTTCCCACTTTGGGAATGAAGGATTCGTCAAGGGTAATGGTGTGGTCGTAAGGTCGGGCAGGAGGGGTGTGGTCTGCAGCTTCCTTGGTGAAGATGCTGGAGAATGCTGTGTACTCCAGGGGGAGGGTTTCTCTGGGCTTCGAGAGCTCTGCCTGCATGGCAAGCTTGGTGGCAGTGGTAAGCTTGGCACAGAGCCTTGCTTTCTTGGGTTTTCCTTGGTTAAGGAAGTATTGAGCTCCTTTCTTGACCATTTGGTTAATGCCGAGGAGTTCAACCGATTGTTCTACGTAGAGACAGGGGGTGTGATAGTCGAGGTAGTCATAGAACTTTTGGTCCCAGACTTTGTCAACGTCAACATGACGTATGGGTTTCAGGGCAGTGGTAGGAGTTTCCTTCGAACGGAGTTTGTTCACATGTCGAAGTTCGTCAGAAGTGTATTGAGTGTTAAGCTCCACAGTTTGATTGGATGAGATCAGGATGGCAAGGGTTCGATCCTTCCAGCTAATGGTTGGATCTGCGATCTTGAGCCAAGGCATGCCAAGAATGACATTCTCCTTCCCACAATAGAGGATGTGGAAGGTGGTACAATGGAGGATTCCGCTAATGCGGACATAGAGTTCAGTGGTGAATTTGATATCACCATTCTTGTTCATGGTTTGGTCCACATTTCATACAGGGATCAGCTTGGCGAGCTGAGTCAGGGGGATTCAATGTTTGCAAGTGAATTGCCAGTCAAGGCAATTGATGTCTGCGCCACTGTCAACAAGGGTGGGGGTTTCAATGACTTTGAGGGTATGCGTGGGTTCTACTAGGGAGATGGGAATGCGAATAGATTTCTTCAAAGTAGATGGTACAAGGGGGGGTGTACTAAGAGACTTGGAGGGGGCTCACGTCGATGGAGGCCTCCATGTTAAAAATTCTGTCTGAGAAGGGAAACCTTCCGGACCCCGGTTTCTTCATCATCTGATTCCAACTCAATGAGAGAAGGAATCTCTGGTTCTTCTTCTACTTTCCAAACCTTTCATT
Organism: Boletellus aff. emodensis; assembly: GCA_038093915.1. Classification (NCBI taxonomy): domain Eukaryota; kingdom Fungi; phylum Basidiomycota; class Agaricomycetes; order Boletales; family Boletaceae; genus Boletellus; species Boletellus aff. emodensis. Next base: position 10,381 of record JBBPTA010000207.1, read on the forward strand.
CGGGGGTTTTCTTTGTCTCAGTGATGGTGGGGGTAGTAGTGGGGAAGTGAGGGCAGCTTCTGCTGCCGTGTCCAGGCTTCCTGCAGCAGAAGCAGAGGTGCTTCTCAATGCAACGTTGTCGTTCTTCCAGGGTTAGTTTCGGGGTAGTGCAGATGGCATCAACGTCCATGGTGTTGGGGTCCTTGGTGGTGCGAGTGGGAGCAGGGGTATATATGGGTGCTTTATAAGGTCTCATGCTTCGATCAGCAATCTCATCAGCGTGTTTCCAGTTCTGGTAGAAGTGGAAAGCCTTGGCATCCCACTCTTCAAGGGTGGTGGGGATGGTGTCCATGGACATTATGTGGCGCATGAGGGAAGGGGGGAGACCGGCGGAGTAATAACCAATGAGGACGTGATCCTCAGTGATATTGGCTATGTCTTTGTGTTGGAAGAATTTCGAAGAGTATTTGGTGAGGGAGGGGGAGTAGACCTTTTTATGGGTCTTTGGGTCAACTTTGACAGTCATCCTGGTGGTGGTGAGCCAGGCGATTGAGGTGGGGACTACGTCTTTGTAGTCAAATGCCTTTGTAAAGGCGGTGACAAAATCGGGCCAAGTGCCCAGGGAGATGGTGGTGGCGCTGAGCACCTTTGTGTGGAATGTTGCTGCCCAGGTTGCAGCAGGTCCTTTGGTCATGTAGGATAGGGTGAAAGCAATTCACCTGTCGTCGATGTTGTAGATGTCGCAGTTTACCAGCAGGTAGAACTGCACTGTGTGGAGCCATGACTTGGCTCGGTCTGGAGAGCCATCGTAGGCCTCAGGGACATTGATACGAAGCTCAGTGGGTTTAACGGGGGATGGTACGGCAATGGGGGCAGGAGCAGGTGCAGAAGGGAGAGCAGAGGTGGAGGGGGCGGCAGGCATTCTGAAGGTTGTGTGGGGGGTAGGAAAGATAGGGGAGGAGACAACGGTGGGAGGCGATGGGGGAGTGGGGGCGCAAGGGAGAATGAGCTCAGCAGATAGCTGGTGAGTGAGGTCGAGGGCAGCTTCCTGCTCTTCTAGAGTAGGAAGTTCTTCATCGGAGTTGGAAGAGGGTTGGGATTCCTCTTCGGGTTCAGAGTCAATGGGATCGGGGGCGGATCTCCACCAACAAGGGCTTTCCTGTGGGTCGCTAATGGTGGCAGTTCACAGCAATGGTGACAGCAGGTGAGAAGCTAGACTTTTGTTACGCTTGGCCCAGGTAGGGATGAGCACAGACCTAGCGGGACGATGGTCGCTCCTAGATGAGCACAAAGGACGTTATCCTTAGGGTCTTCCTAAGGAGGCGAGGACAAAGGCGGCCGAGGGTCTTCCTTCGGCGGTGAGGATACTGCCGGGCTAGCGATGCTAGTCGGTGGACGAAGGTACTGCCAGTCTAGGAGTGCTAGCTGGTGGACAAGGGATACTTCCGGTCTAGTGATACTAGCCGGTGGACGAAGGGGCTTGAGGTTTGGGAGTGAGGAGTGAACAAGGTAGTTGCCAGGTAAGTCTAGCTTAGGGTACATGGCTAGACAACTGTTACGCTTGGCCCAGGTAGGGACGAGCGTAGACCTAGCGGGACGATGGTTGCTCCTAGACGAGTGTGAAGGACGTTATCCTAAGGGTCTTCCTTAGGAGGCGAGGACGAAGGCGGCCGAGGGTCTTCCTATGGCAACGAGGGTACTGCCGGGCTAGCAATGCTAGTCGGTGGACGAGGAGCTCAAGGCTTGGGAGCGAGGAGCGAACAAGGTAGTTTGCCAGGTAAGTCTAGCTTGGGGTACATGGCTAGACGACTGGGGTTTATATACCTGTCTGTGATGCGCACAGACCACTACCGTATAAAGGGAACAAAGGGAAAGAAGATGAGAAGTCCGAGTTGAATCGGACGGAGGCGTAAGCCAGAATGACCAACGGGTCGAAAGGGGTAAGGGAAGTCTGAGATGGATCGGACTATGAATAAAGAGTAATGACAAAGGATCCGATGGGTCAGATCGTGAAGTAAGCTTTAATGACAAATGATCCGGCAAGTCGGATCAAGGGATAAGCGAAGAATGGTCAAGGGTGAAGAAAGAAAAGGGGCGAATCGTAACATTACCCCCGTAGTACATTCGAAGTTATTAAAAGTCATGAGTAAAAGGTCCGGGTGATCTGGTGACGTTGGCATAGCTGCTGTCATCCAATTCATCGTTGCCGTCATAGTCCAGGAGTTCGGGAGGGGGTGTGTCAACGCAACGGAGGGGGTCTCTGATGGCGAAGGCAATGGGTACTTCTTTGCCTTCGCTGTTATATGTGGGTCCGTGGGGGGAAGTGGTCGGGTGGTCGTTTTCTCATAAGAAGTGAAGAGCACGTCTGAGTGTGTGGAAGTCTGTGGATAAGGGTGGGCCGTCTATGGCTTCTTGGACATTTTAAGAGGAAGCGGAGTGTAGTAAACTCCGGAAGTCCAACGGGACAGGTGTCATTGCTCGGAATAAATCCAAGTGCTTCCATGAGGGTACGTCGAGGGTCCATAGGGTCATAGATCAGGAGTTCTGGGAGGTCGGGTGTAAATAGTTCAACGACTGTGGGATGAGAGTCGAGCTCAACTCCCGGGGAGAATCCATCGAGATGGGGCGTGGGGGTCCAAAGGCTCGGGGTGGACGGGGATACAGACCGGTCAGCAAAGGCCGGAGGACGAGGGGAGGTGCCTTTTGAGGCGTACAGAGTTCCGGGGCGGCAGTACGGGTGAGGGCGCGGAGAGGGTGTGCTCTGGTGTGAAGAACCGGGGGAAGACGGTGGTAGCGGGGAACGAACAGGTCCCATACAGTTGGCAATTGTATGACCGGGGGCCGAAATAGAACATCCAGGGCATGTGTACCTTCGGCAATATAGCTTGTTGTGACTAAGGCGGTGGCAATGAAGGCATGCCTGCCAGTATCAAAGGTGGGACTCAGGGATGGGTTCGTCATCTTGGGCGGCGGTTACCTCCACGGTGGGAGCAGGGGGCATGGCGTCGTTTATGGTTAGATTGGCGGGGAGAGTGGGAGATTCGTTTCTGAATTCCCGGAGTACGTTGTCTATCTGGTTAATTGCGTTACCCAATCCTAGTTGGGTGAGAGCGGCGAGGAGGGCAGTGTGTAGACGGAGATCAGAGCGTTGGAGAATGGTGAAAAGAAGACGTATATGGTTGTTCATCGGCACGTGGTCAGTTAGACCGATGATGGCGTTTCTCATGGCCATATGGTGGGTGTAAACATCCCGCAAGTAGCCGAGCGGGGAGACGGGGGCAATGGCGTGGTCGAGGGTGGTGACGAGACGGGAGTCAAGCAGGGCGGTGTTGAGCAAGGAGTCGGCGACGGGGGACGGGGTATAAACGGTTTGTCCGTTCATGACAAAGGGGAGCGCGGCGGTGGGGATCAAGGAGGCGTCCATGGTGGTGGTTGGGGTTGAAGGGGATTAGAGGCGGAAGACAGAAGGGTGACCCTTCTTATACTCGAGGAGGGCGGTCTTGGAATGTTTCAGATTCTGCTCGGGTTCCCAGGAGTCTTCTTCGGGAGTGTAACCCTTCCACCAGACCAGGAATTGCCGGTTGTTCGAGGGTCCATGGTGACGTAAGAGGTGTTCCACCTCGTATTCTTCTTCGCCTGCAACAAGGTCTGGAGGTGGCTTCGGGAAGTTCTTCCCGTGGACGTCGTTTTCGCGATAGGGCGATAAGAGGGAAGCGTGGAACGTGTTGTGAATCTTCCAAGTCTTTGGAAGGCGGAGTTTGTACGTGATTGGGGATAAGACGTCCGTGATAACGAATGGTCCTTCTCGCTTAGGAGCGAGCTTCGGGGAGGCAATGTGATGTTTGAGGTTTTTGGCTTCTAGCCAAACTTTATCTCCTTTGGTAAATGGTTTGAAGCCCTTCGAGGAACGGGACTTCATTACTTGTTGGGCGAGGGTGTGGGCGGCGAGGGCTTCTTCTCGAGCGGCAGTCAGAAGTCGAAGATGTGCTTCTACTGTGGGAATGGAAGTTGCGGAGATGACCATGGGAAGCGGTCGGGGTTCGAATCCCATCATTAGGAAGAACGGGGACTTCCCAGTGACGGAGTGAGGGCGGTGATTGTGGGCGAATTCGGCATGGGAGATCATGTCGGACCATGAGGACGGGTTCTCTTGGCAAAAGATCCGAAGGTACGTTTCAACTTCTTGGTTGACACGTTCTGTTTCTCCGTCAGATTGGGGGTGGTATGCGGTGGAGAGGGATAGGGAGTATCCAAGGAGGTTTCCAAGCTCCTTGGTGAAGGCGGATGCAAACTGGGGTCCGCGATCGGAGATGATCTTGTCGTACAGCCCAAATTGGGTGTAGACCTTGTGTAGAAAGAGGGTGGCGATTCCCTCAGCGGTGACGGTTTGTTTGGTTGGGCAGAGAATTACCCCCTTAGTAAGCCCATGGTCGACCACGACCAGGAGGGCGTCAAAGCCGGCGGAGGCAGGGAGACCAGTGATAAGGTCACATGAGACCTGTTGGAAGGGGCGGGTGCAACGGGATGGGATAGGGACAAGGGGGGGTGTCATGGGGTGGGTATTAACCTTGTTTTGCTGGCACGTAGCACAGCCTTCGACATACTGTCGGACAAATTGGGTGAGGCCCGGCCACCAGAACTCAGCAGCGACGAGTTGGCGTGTTTTCAAATAACCGGGGTGGCCAGCGGAGGTGTGGTCATGTGACCGGGAGACAACGGTGCGGTGGAGGTCGGAGTCGGGGGGAACGTAGATGCGTCCTTGATACGTAAGGACGCCGGCATCATAATGCCAGTCGGAGAGGCGGGAGCAGAATTTGAGGGGTACTTCCCCGTCAAGTGCGCGGATGGTGTCGAGGACTAATGGATCCGAGGAGGAAGAAGCGGCAAGCTTCTGTGACAGTTCGGTGTCTATTAGACTGATGAACATAGACTGTGGAAGGAGGGTGGTGTCGGCATTGTCGGAATCATTATCCGGGATAAGATCCGGGCGGCGGGAGAGGGCGTCGGGGGCAGAGAGGAGTTTGCCGGGGACGTGGATCATTTTAAGATCGAAGTCGGTGAGATCGAGAAGCCAACGGGCTTGGTGTCGGTTGAGCTTCTGGGGCTGATGGAAGTACGTCAGGTTCTTGTGATCCGTGAAGACTTGGACAGGGAAAGGAGATCCGTGGAGATAGTGTCTCCAGGCTTTGAGTCCGCGGATGACTGCGAGGAGTTCGCAGTCATAGATATCATAGTTCCTTTCGGCGGGGGAGAACGATTGTGAGAGATAGGAGCAGGGGTGCCAATCCCCATTGGTGTCGGTTTGGAGGAGGACGCCACCCATGGCGTGTTTCGAGGTGTCTGTGGCGATGGCGAAGGGGCGACTGTGGTCGGGGAGGTGAAGCATCAGCTTCAAGAGGAATACCCGTTTAAGGGCATCAAAGGCATCCTGGCACTGGGAAGTCCAGTTCCAGGCCAAGCTTTTCTTGGTCATATCGATGAGAGGTCGGGCAATGGCGGAGTAATCGGGGATAAACCTCCGATAGAAATTGGCAAAGCCTAAGAAGGATCGGACATCCTTCAGCTTCTGGGGGACGGGCCAGTCTGCGATACCAGCGAGTTTCACGGGGTCCATGGCCAGCTGGCCGGGTTTGACGATCATGCCAAGGTACTCTACTGAGTCCGTGGCGAATTTACACTTGGAGATCTTCAGATGAAGATCGAGTTCTTGCATGCGGCTGAGGACACGCTTGGTGTGTTCCTCGTGGGTCTTGGCGTCGGGGGAAAAGATAAGGAGGTCATCCATGTAGATGACGAGCCATCCTTTGGTGATCATGTCTCGAAAAGAGTCGTTCATGAATCGCTGGAACGTGGCGGGGGAATTGGTAAGTCCGAAGAACATTACCGTGGGCTCGAATAGCCCCTTGTGCATGATGAAAGCAGCCTTCCATCGGTCTTCGTCCTTGATATGGACGTTGTTGTAACCCCATCGGACGTCAAACTTCGTGAAGAGGTTTGCTCCTTGGAGCTTGTCGATGAGATCAGAGATAAGGGGGAGGGGGTAAGCATCTCGAACGGTATGTTCGTTGAGATAGCGGTAGTCTTGGCAGGGGCGAAGACCACCGTCCTTCTTTTTCACGAAGAAGAAGGGGGACGCTTGGGGGGAGTTCGAGGGACGGATCTTTCCGGCCTTGAGGTTCTCTTCTAAGAAGTCCTCGGCGGCTTTCTTTTCCTCAAGGGTCAGAGGGTAAAGTTTTCCCACTCTGGGAACGAAGGATTCGTCTAGGGAGATGGCATGGTCATAGGGGCGAGCAGGGGGGGTATGGTCTGCTGCTTCCTTGGTGAAGACATCGGAGAATGCTGCGTACTCCGGGGGAAGGGTCTCTTTGGGTTTCGAGAGCTCTGCCTGCATGGCAAGCTCGGTGGCGGTGGTAAGCTTGGCACAGAGCCTCGCTTTCTTGGGTTTTCCCTGATTGAGGAAGTATCGAACTCCTTTCTTGACCATTCGGTTAATGCCGAGGAGTTCGACCGATTGTTCGACATAGAGGCGGGGGGTGCGATAGTCAAGGTAGTCATAGAACTTTTCGTCCCAGACTTCGTCTACGCTGACATGCTGTATGGGCTTTGGGGCTGCGGTGGGGGTTTCCTTCGAACGGAGTTTGTTTGCGTGTCGAAGTTCGTCGGAGGTGTATTGAGTGTTAAGCTCCGCAGTTTGGTCTGATGAGATCGGGATGGCGAGGGTCCAATCCTTCCAGCTGATGGTCGGATCTGCGATCTTAAGCCAGGGCATGCCAAGGATGACATTCTCCTTCCCACAATGGAGGATGTGGAAGGTGGTTCGGTGGAGGATTCCGCTAATGCGGACATAGAGTTCAGTGGTGAATTTGATATCACCGTTCTTGTTCGTGGTTTGGTCCACGTTTTTCACAGGGATCGGCTTGGTGAGCCGAGTCAGGGGGATTCAATGTTTGCGGGCAAATTGCCAGTCAAGGCAATTGACATCTGCGCCGCTATCGACAAGGGCAGGGGTTTCGACAGCTTTCAAGGTACGCGTGGGTTCTACTAGTGAAATTGGAATGCGAATAGATTTCTTTGAAGTAGATGGTACAAGTGGGGGCGTACTAAGAGACTTGGAGGGGGCTCGCGTCGAGGGAGGCCTCCGTGTTAAAAATCCTGTCCGAGAAGGGAAACCTTCCGGACTCCGGTTTCTTCATCATCAGATTCCAACTCAATGAGAGAAGGAATCTCAGGTTCTTCTTCGACCTTCCGAACCTTTCGTTTGGGGGTTTTCTTTGCCTCAGTGGCGGCGGAGGTAGTAGCAGGGAAGTGGGGGCAGCTTCTGCTGCCGTGTCCGGGCTTCCTGCATCGGAAGCAGAGGCGCTTCTCGATGCATCATTGGCGTTCTTCGGGGGTTAATTTCGGGGTGGTGCGAATGGTGTCGACTTCCATGGTGTCAGGGTCCTTGGTGGTGCGGGTGGGAGTGGGGGTATATGTGGGTGCTTTATAAGGTCTCGTGCTTCGATCGGCAATCTCGTCGGCACGCTTCCAATTCTGATAGAAGTGGAAGGCCTTGGCATCCCACCCTTCAAGGGTGGTAGGGATAGTGTCCATGGACATGATGCGGTGCATGAGGGAGGGGGGGATTCCGGCGGAGTAATAACCAATGAGGACGTGATCCTCGGTGATGTTGGCTATGTCTTTGTGTTGGAAGAACTTTGAGGAGTATTCAGCGAGGGAGGGGGAGTAGACCTTTTTATGGGTCTTTGGGTCCACTTTGACGGTCATCCTGGTAGTGGTGAGCCAGGCGATTGAGGCGGGGACTACGTCTTTGTGGTCGAATGCCTTTGTAAAGGCGGCTACGAAGTCGGGCCAAGTGCCCAGGGAGATGGTGGCAGCGCTGAGCGCCTTTGCGCGGAACGTTGCTGCCCAAGTTGCAGCGGGTCCTTTGGTCATGTAAGACAGGGCGAAGGCTATTCGCTTGTCATCGATGTTGTAAATGTCGCAATTTACCATCAGGTAAAATTGCACTGTGTGGAGCCATGTCTTGGCTCGATCGGGGGATCCGTCATATGCGTCGGGGACGCCAATACGTAGTTCGACGGGTTTTATCGAGGGTAGGGGTGTGGCGATGGGGGCAGGGGCAGGCGCGGAAGAGAGAGCAGAGGTGGAGGGGGTGGCGGGCATTCTGGAGGTAGTGCAGGGGGTAGGAAAAATGGGGGAGGAGATGACGGTGGGAGGCGATGGGGGAGTGGGGGCACGAGGGAGAACGAGCTCAGCAGATAACTGGTGAGCGAGATCGAGGGCGGCTTCCTGCTCTTCTAGAGTGGGAAGTTCTTCGTCGGAGTCGGAAGAGGGTTGGGATTCCTCTTCGGGTTCAGAGTCAATGGGATCGGGGGCGGATCTCCACCAACGGGGGTTTTCCTGTGGGTTGCTAATGGTGGCGGTTCACAGCGATGGTGACAGCGGGTGAGAAGCTAGACTTTTGTTACGCTTGGCCCGGGTAGGGACGAGCGTAGACCTAGCGGGACGATGGTCGCTCCTAGACGAGCGCAAAGGACGTTATCCTAAGGGTCTTCCTTAGGAGGCGAGGACGAAGGTGGCCGAGGGTCTTCCTACGGCAACGAGGGTACTGCCGGGCTAGCAATGCTAGTCGGTGGACGAGGGTACTGCCGGGCTAGCGGTGCTAGTCGGTGGACGAGGGATACTGCCGGGCTAGCGGTGCTAGTCGGTGGACGAGGAGCTCAAGGCTTGGGAGCGAGGAGCGAACAAGGTAGTTTGCCAGGTAAGTCTAGCTTGGGGTACATGGCTAGACGACTGGGGTTTATATACCTGTCTGTGATGCGCACAGACCACTACCGTATAAAGGGAACAAAGGGAAAGAAGATGAGAAGTCCGAGTTGAATCGGACGGAGGCGTAAGCCAGAATGACCAACGGGTCGAAAGGGGTAAGGGAAGTCCGAGATGGATCGGACTATGAATAAAGAGTAATGACAAAGGATCCGATGGGTCGGATCGTGAAGTAAGCTTTAATGACAAATGATCCGGCAAGTCGGATCAAGGGATAAGCGAAGAATGGTCAAGGGCGAAGAAAGAAAAGGGGCGAATCGTAACAACGACTGGGGTTTATATACCTATCTGTGATGCACACAGACCAGCTACCATATAAGGATAATAAAGGGAAAGAAGATAAGAAGTCCAAGTTGAATCGGACGGAGGTGTAAGCCAGAATGACCAATAGGTTGAAAGGGGTAAAAGAAGTCTGAGATGGATCGGACTTGTGAGTAATAGGAAATGACAAATGATGCGATAAGTCGGATCGTGAAGTGTGAGGAAAAGAAAAAGGGGTGAATCGTAACACAGATGCTCCGCCGAGAACTTGGAATCTGGAGGAGACTCAACCATACCAATGTTGTGCCATTTCTAGGGTTTGCATACGGGTTTGGGATGGTCGGTGCAATGTCACTGGTGTCCTCGTGGATGATGAACGGGACCCTTCACCATTTCTTGGAGAAGTATAATTGTGACCTCGCTGTGGGCCACCAGCTGCAGTTTGTGTGTCTACTCAACTCACAATGCAATCTATGTGTTCTAACCCCACGGATAGCTGCTCAGTATTGCAGATGGGCTATGCTACCATGTGTTACTTTTATTTCTTCACAAGACTGGAAAATAATGACAGACAGCAGTGTATTCTCTCCAGATTGTTCATGGTGACCTCAGTTGTGTACGTCATGGCAGGGTCATGAGTGTCTGTTCCATCTGACCAAGCGACAGAATAACATCCTCCACAATGAAGATTACACTGCCCACCTGGCTGATTTCGGATATGCATCCCTAGTAGGGAATATTCCGGAAGCCCTGGCTTACCTCCAACGGTCCACTATGCGGCCAGGAGCATTGCGCTGGTGTGCGCCCGAGCAGATTGATCCAGAAAAGGCATTTGAGAGGACAACAAAGAGCGATATATATTCTTTTGGATGTGTTACTCTCCAGGGAAGTTCACTAGATGCGAGACCTCATTTCTCACTGATTGCTCTACAGGTACTGTCTGGTAAATAACCATGGTCGGAAGTGCGGCAGGATGCAGCTGTGGTTCTATGCTTGGCAAGGGGCCAGGAGCCAAGTCGACCAGAGTGTGAGACGCTGGACGGTTCACACTGGGATTTGATTCAAGAGTGCTGGTTGCCTGCAGAGGAGCGACCTTCAATGGAGATGATATTCTCCACTCTCCGCCTGTCACTTGACCGTTCCCCGGTCTCCCGACCTCTCAAAGACTTGGTGGCAGTATGGTCTAGTCAAGCCAACCCAGTGGTGAATAGGTCGTCATCATCGTCTCCTCTTCCAAGTCGACAGGTGTCTCCGACAGACGACTCAGAAAGTCCTGTCGACCAGGGGGCTGGTGTCGGGGACCACGATCAAAGGTACATAGGAATATTTAGCTCTGCTCAGTTCACTCATCTCTGCATTCAATGGATATTCGTGTCTGATCAGTCACCCTTCTGGGTCGCGTTCCGACCCGTCTATCGTGGATAGACCCCAAGAAAGCGAACATTATTCCACACCGCCGGTGACAAAGCAAGTGAGGACTAGAGAAGCCACACCGGACCAGGGCGTGGAACATCGCCAGAAGAGACTGCGTGTGTATGCATGCATTCTAGATGGGGACCAGTGTACCCACTGACAATCATGCATTGCGGTACCTTTTTCTGTATTTCCTTATGATGAGAACACTTGGTCAAGCCCCCTGGGTCTTCCCTGTGACTGCATGCGTTCCGTTGGTCGGTTTCGATTTTCAGGTTCCACCCAGAGAATATTAAATCTTCTCAAAAAAAGGAGACCTGTGAGACCACGGTAGCAGCGGTGTTTTGTGGTTTGTCATACAAGCGCATACAAGGTGCCAACCCAGATCAACACAATGTCAGGGGAGAATGTTCCTGATCTCCACCCCAACTCACCGACATGGCCTCCCGAAGAGCCTGAAGAGCTGTCCCAGATCTCTTGTCGGGTGGACGAAGCACTTAAAGCAGCGTCGGTATCATCACCCCAACGTATTCCTGAAGGGTGTCAAACGCTTTCATAGTCACTGTCCAGACGGTCGCGTCGTCATCCATGAGGGAAGTAGGGACCATGCTGGTGATATTGCTCTCGTGGCCCTTGCACTGCCTTTTGGTCGTGCTCTCCCTTGCAGGGGAAATGGGCCATCAGCGGGGACCAGGACGATAGAGTGCATGGAGGGCGTACATGATGCCCGTCAGCATGAGACAACACCCTGGCAGGTACGCGCGTTGGGCGACGCTCGTGCCCTGTTTGGTGATATTGGAATGATCTCGCCCAAAGTCCTTTCACTTCACTCCAGGCACAGCTCCACGGTCGTACACGTGACAGCCTACTGTAAGCGCTACAAGACGATGCAGAATAGTACGTACCTCTTGTTGTTCATACTCGTCGCTCGAACACAACTCGACCAGCTGTGTAACCAGTTCAAGCAAAATGTGGTGAAACAAGAAACGGAAACATGAGTGCTTCAAGATTCTCACTCGCGCGAGAGGCAGGTCTATGTGTAGGTCGTACCTGTTTTCGGCGTATTGTACGTTGGCACCCTCCAAATGTGAGTGGCCAACTTCAAGGCGACATTGACAACGTCCTGTCGCGTCAAATACCACGCCGACAGGATACGATTGCGTCGTTCTGCACCCACGTACTCCTCCGCGGCGGTCAGACTGTTCAGGATGGACACCACGATCTTGGCCAGGTACTGGAACCGGTTCCCGAAGGTCGCAGACAGGTACACGAGCAGCGATATGAGCCCCAACACATGTGATCCCATGCAGGATTTGCAAACAGACGGGACCTGCAACAGGCGAGGGACGTACTTGAGATGACAGTGCTTGGTGAGTGAGCACCTGATCGGCCTGAACGCAGCCGCTCCCGTCAAATCTCCGCCGACATGTAAACTCCGCAAGGCCTCTTTGATTTCTTTTGCTTCGATGACCGTCCCCTACCCGCAATGAGGACAGAGGGCTCTGTCTAGACCGCACACTCCGACCCCAGCACGAACATGCCTCCATAAAGACCTTGCCTGACCCGCTCCTTTTTTTCCCGCCTGCGTCATCAACTCGCCCCAAATCTCATCCTCGCACAGGCCTCAGACGAACTCATACTTTTCGGAGACCTATCCCCGATACATTGATCATGCCATCGCGCAATGTCGTACAAGATATTGGACTGTGTCTTTTCCAAAAAGGCGCAATGCCCCACA
>JBBPTA010000208.1:0-22592 GCA_038093915.1 Boletellus aff. emodensis
CACTGGGTCTTCTTCCTGGGGATGCTGATCCATCTGTTCTCCGGCGCTTTCCCTTCTGGTTATCTCGTCAACATGTACGTTGTCGATGTATGTGTCCCGGAGGATAGGTGGGTTTCAAAGCTGTTCAAACTTGTGATAGGTCTAATTTAATCTTCAAGAACTGCCACGCTGAGTAGGATAGGGGGCTGGAGTGCGTTAGGTAATGGCCTTACTTGCAGACCCTGCGTAGCCCTCATAGGTTTTACCCTGCAGGCGCTTGCATACCACTTCTTCTGGGAGGGACCATCACAACGAAGACGGGCAATCCTTTTATCGTCTTTTACATCGCAGCCGCTACGTTCGTTACCATATTGATTTACGTTCTGTTAGCCCTGCCCGAAACTTTTCCGGAAGAAAAACGAAATGCGTTGCGCCCGGAGCGTTCTGTTCATACCACGACCACTCTTTTAGCGCACGTCTTGCACATATTCGAGCCACTAAAGATGCTTGTGCCAACTCACACGACAGGCGGAACGCGCAATTGGCGACTCACTTGGTGTGCAGCGCACGCCTTTGTGTTCGTGGCCGGCCATCCTTTCGCCTCGTCCGCCTGGTTGGTGTTCGTCACATCGAAATATCACCTTACACCTGCCGATGTGAGCGCTCGCCACCCCTTTCTGACATAAACTAACCATTTTTTCCCCATCTACTCCAGAACGGTCTCTTCTTTACGGCTAGTGCCGCCAGCAGCATAATCGTCTTGGCAATCATCGTTCCCTTGCTCGTTCGCTTCTTGCGTCCGTATTATAGCCGAATGATCGTGCGTTCTCCCGCCGGGGAGGAAGGTCTTAGCGAAAGCGAAGCGCCGGGATCGGGAACCTCGGATCACTTGAACGTACACTTGGCCATTGCGTCGTGCGTCATGATGACGTTCTTCTTCTTGTGTGTGGCCGTATCGACGACCAAAATCGCATTGATCGCCTGTACGTACACGGTCGCAGCGAAAAAAATCGTCCGTTTGTTGACCACGAGCACGCAGCCGCCGTCTTTGTCGGGTTTAGCTCCATGCACACGCCGACGATCCGCAGCCTCATCGTCGGATCGGTCGCTCCACTGAAGCAAGGTCAGTTTGTGTCTCATCGCCGATGCGAGGCGGGTACATGACTCACTGACGCTCGGAGTGCTGTAGGAGACGCGATGGCAGCCATCGAGATGGTGGACAGCGTCGCCAAGGTGCTGTCGCCGATTGTCATGGGAAGCATTCTTTCTGCGACGGTCGAGACGGCGGCACCCCAGCTCGTGTTCTACGTTCAGTCGGTACGTGCTCGGGATGAACGTTCTTCGCTTCTGCCTCTCCCGTTGACTTTGTTGTTTGTGCATGTGTAGGCCGTCGTTCTGGTTAGCGCTGGGCTGCTGTTCTTGGTTAGAGACGCGGACGGGTACCGCGAGTCAGACGAAACATCACAAGATCGATACACCGCACCGAGATAGTAGCTATGAGGTACGGCTGCTTGATGAGGCCTTGAGTCCGCTACAAGGTCACTATAGTATGCATATTTACTTAGAGACACTTACGTCAGGAAACAAACATGCATATACATGGTCGTTTTCGCGATCACTGGCACCGTCGACGCGCACCTCCACTGCATGAACCACAACCACCCGCTCTCATATACTTACTACGGTAGTACCCCATGATCCCATCCTCAACAGTTATTCGCGTGACAATCTCGCTGGATTGTCATACCGTTTGTTCGCTTTTGGGTCCGTAATCTGACGTCGTGTTTTACAATGACTGCACATTACAATACACTCGGAACCCACCCCGACGTTCACTATTCCACACGCACGCACTAGATGTTCTCCAGCACGCAGTCCAACACCGCACACCGGCGCTCCTCAACAACGACCCGCACCGCTTCGGCAATCGTGTCCTGCATCAGTCGCTCCGCGCTCCCTTCTCCGTCCGTCCCAACATCGACGACGTTGATCTTCCGGCCCCACGCCCATCCATTCGACGCCGCCACCGCGATTTGCGCGTAATCCGGACAGTCCGGACCAAACCCAACTGTCAGCTGATCGCCGGCCGCACTTGCGCCGTGTCCGGTGGGATGCACGCAAACCATGGACAGCTTGGGCGACTTCCACCCGCCGTTATTGAGCACGATGGTAAGGAAGGGCTGAATGCGCAAACGCCAAGTTGCCAATCAAACGTCAACATCAGCGTCGACAGCCAACATCAGCACCGGCACCAAGGTCAGTGTACGCGCATTTGGGGCGTGCTTCTCACTCACCGTTTGATACCGCCTCGCCATCCAGAACACGCTTGCCGGGACTCCGAACAAAAAGGTCCCGTCACCAACGATGGCCGTGACAAGTTCGTACCCCGTGCCCGTCTTCCCTTTTCTTGTCGCACGCCCGCCGATGATAGATCCGACTCCTGCAGCAAGCGCCCACCCGAGCGAAGAACCACCAGAGCCGATGACTTCGCCAGGAATTTCCGGCTGTACGTGGGACCAGATGAGTGGATAGTTGGATATACTTTCATTCAGGACGAGCGTGCTCTCGCGCGGAATCCCCCTCGCTCTGATCGCCTTGCGAAGCGCGCCCACGATCTGCGGTGTCGTATACGGTGCGAGACGGGCCGAACCCGAAGGCGCAGGGGGGAACAGCTCCGCAGCGCGAAGCCGTTCTTTCCACGCGCGATGTTGTTTCGAAATGCGCTTCGTCCGCTCGGACCATCCATTAGCGGTTCGGGTGCCGATAGCTTCCCGAAGCTGCGTGAACGCGATAGCTGCGTTGGCGTGGCAAACTAGATCCGCATCGTTCTGGTGCATGCCGATGCCCCGCTTGAGCGGGTCACCGCTGTCAATGACATATACTTGCGCTGTCTCGCTCGGTCGCTCATATTCACCGTCCTCATCTTTATTTGTTGGAATCCAAGCCACCTCGGCGTCGACAACCAGCACTACATCCGCCGATTTGAGAAGCGGTGTTTGAGATCCTTCCCCCAAGAAAGAGTATCCAACGAAGTAAGGATGGGACGTGGGCAGGTTTGTCGCCGAGGGGCAGGTAACGAATACCGGAAGGGCGAGCATACGTGACAGCGTGACGAGCGCAGGGAACGCTTCATGGTTTCGTCCAAGATGGGACGTGATCAAGAGAGGTGATATTGCGCCCAAGAGAGCGTCAGTAATACGGCGCACCGCTGGAGGCAGGTCGGGTCGGTACGGAACGTCGTGAAAACAGTATGAATCACTGCACCTGTAGTGGGGAGCGCAGCCGGCTGAACAGAGGGCCATTTCTTGAGGGTGATATGCGTATCCAGTAAATCAATTTCCTGTTCCATGGTTTCTCGTCGTGCCCAAAGATAAACGGGGCCCTTTGGCTCACTCGTCGCACTACGATAAACCGATGAGGACAGTCCACATGTGCTGCGGAGCACGGCGCATACATTTGAAGGGCCCGTCGAACTTGGTTGGGTAAACTCGCAGGAGAGGCGATCTGAGCGGCATAACGCATGTACTGTCGTAAGATCGCTGGTTGATCGTGCACGTCTAACAAACTCGCCCGCATGAGTTCCCCTCCTAGATGCACGGACACAAACATTCAAAGAACCTTGTATCCAATGAATCCACTCGTTACGTGACCCTCGCAGCGCACCCTCGCTCGTCGTGAACGGCGCCGCACCTGCGTAAATCAAGACGGGGACTCGACCTTTGTCCGCGTTATGAACGGCGCCCGCAAGCGCCTATGGTGGACGCCACGCAGAAGAAAAAGACATGACCACACCACGACCCGCAGTGCTAGCGATGACTCGAGGTGCAAAGAAGATGCATCGGGCGTGCTTACCTGCGTTCCGACATCGACGTGGACAATGACAGCAGCCGGCTTGCCAGTCACCTGGGCATAGCCCTGTGCCGCGCTCAGCGCGACCATCTCGTTTGGAGACGTGACGACCGTGAGCGCGTGGGCACCGTTTGTTGCGCGCTGGCGCTCGAGCTCTTCCAGCATCGCGGGGTGGTCGGAGCCCCAGTTGACGAAGACATGATCGACGCCCGCCTGTACGAGCGTATGTAGGAAGAGGGAGGAGGTCGTCAACACCATGAACGCGAGATATCAACCCCAGACGGATCAGAGGTGAGGGGGCTTGCTATATCTCGGGCGTCGTGTATGTGGTCTAATGATCACAATCACCGTACATATGCGTGAGTATCGTTTGAACGCTGTGTCAGCATGACCTATAGGGCTATGTTCAGTCAACTCATCGAAGAAGCGACTGAATATGATTTTTGATAGGTCCAAACTTGGACATGTACCGTGATTCTATCAGCCACACGGCCGAAAAAAAAAGGATTCCACTCAGGCAGATATATCATATCGCAATAATGTCATTATAGATGTTCTTTCTTTACCGTAACCAAACGTTGCTGTCGGGCGGTGACAAGTTCCAGGGGAAGAGACCAGACGGCATCGATGTGATTTCATACCTCATAGTCAATGATGCTGTGGTGAAAACACACAGAACCACTACGAAGAATGCTAACGATACTAGATCACAAGCGGATGATGAAAGAGACCTCACATACCGGCGGACGGACTTCCACATGCAAGTGTCACCTTGTAATATGCTACTGACATACCCCATAGCCGAAGAAACACCAGCTTGGTTGACAAGAGTCGTAACAAGGGTGCCATGGAGTAGGTGCCTGCATGTACTCTTGTTTTGCCGTCTGACCTTAGATTGTTGATCTCGCATGTCGATACAATCTGAAGGAACAAGGTCATTCCATTCCAAAGATGCCGTTGCATCGTCTGTGGATTGGACCTGTCATTACTGACGAATCAGTGACGATACAACAACCCCAAGTCGTACATTCCCTCAGGCTGGACCTGACATGTTGGGGCAGAGCAGGGCGCTTTCCTTATCCACTGGTATGCCATTCTCCAGCCATCATGTAGTCATCCAGAGCGTCAACTGCGGACCTCCGCACGTTTGGGACTAGTGCTGTATGTTCCTGGTCTCTGCTTTCTGACCACATGCAAAATATTTGCTTCAGCACCAATGTGTACTCCCAAGAAAAGAAAAGAAAAGACCATTTCCATACCCATAATACCCTCATCTTCTATGGTCCTGGGTGCCGCCAGATATCATGGAGTCTCACCTCACCAAAGGGGCCCTCTGAGAGGGGCATTCGTCAGTCCGATTTGAAGTTCGACAGCCCGGGCCCATAGCAATGCGACTATGAGTGACTTGGGTGAAGGCATCAGTAGTCTAGTAATGATGATAATAGTAATCCTTGTGTGTATCATGAATATGGTCCTCGAATAAAAACACGGCAGCCTGGGCCTAAGTCGGCGCTTAGCCTTACGCACGAGATTCGTAAGTCGTTACGTAACTGAACGGTGTCAAAATTGCGGAGATTTGCGGCTCCCGGCCCGGCGGGAGGTGCACAGAAACAAATTCGATTCCACTTTGACTATTGAAACATTTAATCTTAGACTGGGCAGTTCAAACATCTGCATCAGAGCCATTAAGTACCACGGGGCCAAATTAGAATTTCCAAACAGATTTGCTACCATGCGACCTGCAATGCGGCGCCGCTCTGTATTCGTGAACTCAGCCTCGTAACAAGCATCAGTGGACTGGGAGTGGTTCTGACTGGTCCAAAACCATCGGCTACCATCGGCTACCATTCAGTATCGGCTAACTGTTCCACTGATGAGTTGTGACACGATGGAAAATGTGACTGGTTTGATTATCTCGTCTGTATTTCTATCCCTCGCATACTCATATGCGTTACGTTGGCATAACATTCATGCAAGTTCCCAACCCACGCCGCTTTCGTAAGTATTTTGCTCACTGGCACCTTTGTCTTTGATATCAGTTTTTGGTCCACAGCACAGATCCGGGCCTAGCAACACAAACTTCAACATGCCCCAGCCCAGCTGCTGCAACTTCGTAGACAGTATCGTAGTGTCAACACAGATTGATGCTTAACCACGCGGGCCCAAGGACGGTCCAGGCGAATCAAAGTCGGAGTTGTTTCTGAACCGATTTCGTTCACGAAATGTATTTCGGTTCCCGCATTGGCGGGCATTATGGGCGCTGGACTAGACCCTGACGGCAGACATGGAGGAATGTTAAACAGGCAAGGCCATTATTACTTGGAAATCCTGCTTCTAACAATAAACTTTGAATTTGAAGGGCGGTCGGTAACCGTGATTTTGGTACCATTTATGTCCTCTCTGACCTTTCGGACAATAGGTTTCCCATGCCTTCCTCGACCACCGACACTGAGGCCTGCGTGCCAACTCCTTCCTCCCTCGTCGGCGGCCAGGCGTACTGGGATGCACCGTCAACCGACTTTGGTGTGCTCCCGATTCCCAAGAGGCTACGTTACGATCTTGACAGGCCTTTTCATTTTGGATTCATGTTGAACGTCCTGTTCGGATTCGCGAGTACATTCAGTGCGTTGCTTTGGTCCGACCTCGTTGGGTTCTTCCTAACCTTCCCAAGTCGTCGCGAATCTGTACTATTGTCAACCCTTGTTGAGTATGCGATCAATTCTTCATCTTTTTTTTTCCTGGGTTATACTTAAGTACCGTCTGTGTTTCCAGTCGAATTCTCAAAGTCTTTCGATGTCTCCTACAGTGAAGTAGCAGTGTAGGTGGCTTCACCCGTCATTTTCACCGGATGTGTTCTAAAGGATAACCACCTCCCAGGATCCCTACGTTGTTGCAGGCAGGGTAATTCGTCCTCGCTTTGACGTGTGATTCAGTACAGGTTTCCAATACGCTGACCAGGTTTGCGGTAGGCCTGCTTCTGATAACCCCTCTGGGGGATCTTGTCCGGCGACGTCAACTAATCTTGTTGCTGATCTTGATATCCACTTCGCTTACTATCGGGCTCGCTGTAACATCCAGCCTGCGTGTTTTTGGAGCGTTGTGCTTCCTGATCGGTGCCGTCAGTGTCATCCCACAGATCCTCATGCCTCTTGCAGGCGAGCTAGCTCCACCAGAACGGAGAGCATCTGCCATGTCCATCGTATTCTCCGGAATCATGCTCGGAATCTTGGCCGGACGGGTGCTTGCGGGAATCATCGGGAATTTTAATTCATGGCGGATAGTCTACTACATGGCCATTGGGACGCAATGTGTCGTATTGGCTGGAGTATACCTCCTCCTTCCAGACTATACACCCAAGAATCGCGACCTGACGTACTGGGGCATTCTACATACTATGGCCAAATATGCTGTGACGGAACCACTGGTCATACAGGTTATGGTTATCAGCATCTCGGCCAGTGCTTGTTTTAGTGGCTTTTGGGTCACATTGACCTTCCTGCTTGGTGGTCCACCTTACTATTACTCGACGTGGGTGATTCGATCATCATCCGTTTCTATCTCATGCGACTCCCAGACTTGATATCGGCCTCTTCGGACTTGTTGGCGTGTTCGGTGTGTTTGTCGGTCCACTGTTGGGGCGGTTAATCGACAAGCTGGTGCCCTGGTACGCAACGTTGGTGGCGATGCTCATTCTTGCCATCTCTCAGTCCGTGCAGACCGCCGCAGGGGGCATCAACGTGTCCGCGGTGGTCATCGCCTGCTTCGGGCTGGATGCCGGCCGTCAGATGCAGCAAGTATCGCTGGCCACGACCATATCTAGGTATGACGGTATCCGGTTTCGCGAGTGGGTAATGTCAACGATGAAAATCCCCATCCTGTTTAGTATCAGTGAGGCCGCACGCTCTCGTCTTAACGCAATACTCTTTCTCTCGGTGAGTTGCGCACGGATGTTCGTGCGATCATGACATGATGTGAATGTGCCCAACTGACGATGACGACCGGGGGGTGGAACGTATGTAGGTGTTCATCGGGCAAGTCATGGGTACCGCAGTCGCGACGGATGTGTTCGTGCACCACGGCTGGCGAGCGTGCTCGGCGCTCATGATGGCGTTGTTCGGATTTCAGCTCGGAGTGCTCATGTTACGAGGGCCACATTGCCCGCGGAACCACTGGTTTGGCTGGGCGGGTGGCTGTGAGGCTCGCAAGAGAGCGGTAGAGGGGCGGAAAAGAGACGACGATGTAGAGAAAACAGTGGCGGACGGACCCGATCCCCAGCTGCAACCAACCACGAAGAAGGAAGAGAAGGGGGGCCCATAGAATGGCATTCGGAATAGAGAGACCCTGTTAACTGGAGTGCTGCATGATCAACACTACGGCGAAAGACTACACCCTGTGTAGCGCTATGGGATGCAACGTATGTAGGTCTGTCTATCCCTGGACAGAGTGCTTTTTTTTCACACTCAGCGTTGAGTGCGTCTCGAAGAATAAGAAGAGAAAGGGCAAGACTTACAACAGCACAGTCGCGGCATGCGATCAATGAAACGTCCCGTGATGTGGCTATGCCGATGCGGGGTTGAACTGTGCCGACCGTCATGCCGCTCACGCTTCAAATCTTCATGCCCGAGAGGCAACAAGTACTGGTTGGTTGGTAGTGCTTCGGTCGACTAATGATTGGACAGGATCGGTTAGGCGGCGACTGACCCATGGATGAAGTCAGCCTCTGTGGAGTCCGTAGTCCAAGTACCGATGGCCTTAGACGCCACAATTGGCGCAATTCAACTTCATCCTCGATGCTTTCCAGTATCCTCATCGGATCGTACTCATACTTGACACACCTCGATTATCTACCCGAGGGTATAAAAGGCTTTTGCACCGGAGTGCGATGCTCTCATTCGATAACTAACTTGTACCCTAGCGACGGACATGGGGAACGCTTCTGAGCAGGCGAACGTGACGACTTAGCGACCGCGCATCTAGTCCGACGAATCACGAAGCTGGCCAAGTTTGCTACGCCTTCGATACCATATATATCCATTTTGACCTTCTTGACAATGACCCTTCCATGCCACTTTCTTCGACCACCGTGCACACGAGAATGCATCGTCGACCGACTTTGGTGTACTCCCAATCTACAGGAGGTTGCGCTACGATCCAGACAGGCCGTTTTGGGTTAGCGTTGAACGCCTTTTTCGGGTTGGCGAGCACATTCAGCGTGTTGCTTCGGCCCAACCTCTTTTCTTCAGGTCCTTCCCGACTATCCTACCCAAGTCGCTGCGAATCTATATTACTGCCAACCTTTACTGAGTACGCGATTAGTTTTTCATTCTTTTGCTGGAACGCTCAGGGTGTTTTCAGTCAGACTCTTAAAGTCTTTCGGTGTCTCTTACAGTGTATCAGTGCGAGTGGCTTCACTGGTCTTTTCCTTTTCGGATGTGCTCTAAAGGCGAGTCGTCTCTCAAGATACCAACGTTGATACAGGTAGGGTGACGTGACGTATGATTTAGTGCAGGTTGCCAATACGCTGACCAGGTACGCGGTAGGGCTCCTTCCGGTAACCCCTCTGAAAGATCTCGTCCGGCGACAACCATTGAGCTTGTTGCTGATCTTGATGTCCACCATGCTTACCATCGGGCTTGCTGTCACCCTCCATCTGCGTGCCTTTGAGGCACTCTGCTTCTTAATTGGTGCCACCAGCGTTGTTCCACCGATCCTCATGTCCCTCGCAGTCGAGCTAGCCACACCAGAGCCGAAAGCATCCGCATTGTCTGTCGTACTCTCCGGGATCATGCTCGGAATCCTGGTCGCACGGGTGCTCGCGGGAATCACTGGGAATTTCAATTCATGGCGGATAGTTTACTACATGGCCGTTGGGGTGCAGTGTATTGTACTGGTCAGGGTGTATCTCCTTCTGCCAGACTATCCACCCAGGAATCGTGACTTAACGTACCGAAACATTCTGTCTACCATGGCCAAATATGCTGTGACGGAGCCACTGGTGATACAGGCTGCGCTGATCAACATCGCATCCAGTGCCTGTGTCACCAGTTTCTAGGTCACGTTGACGTTCTTGCTCGGTGGGCCTCCATACCACCACTCGACGTGAACGATTCGGTTATCATCTCCCATGGTTCATCTCACCTGACTCCGAGTCAGGCTTGACATCGGCCTTTTCGGACTTGTTGGCGTGGTTGGTGTGCTGGTCGACAGGCTCGTGGCATGGTACACAACGTTGGTGGGCCGCTCGCCCTCGTCGTCTTTCAGTCCGTGCGGACCGCCGCAGGAGGCATCGAGGTGTCCGCGGTGGTCATCGCCTATTTTGGGCTGGGTGCAGGCCTTCAAATGCAACAAGTGTCGTCGGCCGTAGGCCGTGTGCAGGTATGGTGACGTTGCTTCTGGCAGCGAGTAAGCAACGTGGACGACGGCCTCGCTTTGGCATCTGCGAAGCCGCACGTGGGCGTATGAACGCCATTCTCACGCTATCGGTAAGTTGCGCACGGCTTCGAATTCTGTGACTCCGTGGGCTCATGACTGGGTGGGATGCAGAGGTTGACGATGGTGAACGGGGGATGGGGGTGGGTGGTGGTTCATCGGCCAAATCCTGGGCACCTCGGTCGGGACGGACGTGTTCGTCCATCATGGTTGGCGGGCGTGCTCGCTGTTCAGATGATGGCCCTGTTTGGGTTTCAGCTCGGGGTGCTCGTTCTGCGAGGACCGCATTGTCCGCGGAACCGCTGGAGGCTCGCAAGAGCATCATGGAGGTGATGGAGGTGCGGGAGAGAGATGGTGATGTGGAGAAGTCGGCTGCGACGCCAGTGACGATCAAGTCCAAGTCCCAGCTAGCGGAGAAGAAAGAGAAGAGGGGTGGGTAGAACGGTGGAAAGGCCCTGCCAATTGGAGCACAGATCATCAAAACAGGAAAAACGGGGGGAAAAAAGGGATCGATACCCTGCGTGTGATCTGGAGCAGCCGAATGCTGTACGTTGTGGAACGCTACGTACATAGATCTCGTGTGATGGATCTCGTCCAGCCGGGTTTATCGCGGGCGGAGCGCAATCTTTGTTGGCCGGCGTTGGATGGGCGCCCTTGGAATGAAGAATCGGGGAGCCAGGGAGTGACCGGGGATGCGGCGATCGATCACAGCGAAGCTAACGACCCTAGTCAGGGGGCGATCCACATGCGTATCGGCCTATCAACGGAGCGGCACGTAGCCACAGTATTCAATAGCTCCAGGCGCGCCAAGCAATTTTCAACTGAGTGAGATGATAAGATTATTGATTTGAACTGGCAAGGTATATGAGAGGGGTAAACTTGAGTTTCTGTGAGGTTATTAGCATGACCAAGGTGAAGGGGAACTGTGACACATTGGAACCTCGTTGGAGCTGGGGGCCCCCCAGGCCTGAAGGAAGCTGATAAGGCTTTTTGGTCAATTTCAATGGTCCGTCCGATGGCACAAGGTTTCATCATAAATAATAATAATAGTATCTATTGATTATTTTGGAGCACCAAATAGTAGATAACCTTAATTATCCCTGGATATGGAGATGGCTAAATGCCTTCCATAAATGTTGTAGCCACGTTATAATTTAATTGTCACATCCATGTCACATAGTGTGACATCATGACAATATCTGCCACTGACTATTATAACCATTACAGCAGGGTATGGTAATGTTATGTGTAAGCACATTTATAATAGCATTTTTGGTTAAGGTCCTGGAAGTAGTGGCTCAAAATAATTCCTCAAAAATGATAAAACATTATTCTACAATGGCCAGATGCAAGGGAGAGGGTGGAGGTGGGGGGCTAGCGGCACCCGAAGTGAAAGATGGCATCGCTGAACCATGGTACCGGAAATTACACACCCTGTTGGCAAACGTGTCGACAAGCGGGCTATGAGTCCCGGACAAAAGCCTTGACTGCGGGCGCACCCCTTAGTCGTGTATACTCGCCCCGGATGGCGCGACACACAATCCTGACCTGTACAGTCACCGAGCCGCACAAATGTCCCCGAAGAGTTGGCGTGTAGTAGGTTGGCGTGAGAGAGGGCCAAGGGTGCACTCGGAAACCCCCACCGATCAGTGTGGGCAGTGACAATCCCATCACATACAGCATGGCATGTGAATCGAGCCAAGACGTCAGAGAATGCGCGTGGTAGTTCCCTTCCTCTTCCTCTTCATGGCCGCGTTGTCCAATAGATAGCGGCGAACATGATCAGAAATTTGAATGGGGCGGCTCGCCCACACCACGCGGCAGTTCGTGTTGGGGCGTAAATCCCATTTTGGTGCATGTTGGCCCAAGGTCCTGGGCCCCCACGAAGGGGCCACTTTGTGGTTGGTCGGCCCGTGAATTGGTAATGGCAAACGAATGTGATCGCCTGGCTAGGGGAATTTTCATGTTTCCTAAAAAGTAAATAGATTATAAAGCGAACACGGACCGATCAAGAAGAGCTTGGGAGTGGCGGGCGGATCGGACGCATTTACCAACTGGGACGGGCACGGAAACGAGAAATAAAAATCGAAGGAAGGGAAGAAGTAGAGCTCAAGGAAAAGGTGAGAATCGGACCTGCCGGCGCTCCCAAAGCGACCCACGCACCCGTTACATTGGCAATAGAATGTCACGCTATCATCCTGATCAGGACGGAATCCGACGGATATTATTTTTCTTTTCATCGCTGTTGTTGAAGGGGAACCTCCAGAGAGACACGGTCTCCGCGCGAACCCGTCTGCTATCCAGCGCGGGCTTGCATTCAAAGCGCGTGTCGATAATGGTGTGGGTCTGAATCGAAATTCAAATTAATGTTGGGTCTTGTTTCATCCCGGTTTGGCAACTTCCCATGAGAAGGTTGACCGAAAACTCTATTCATCACGATTCACGAGTCATGGCAGAGACGAAGCGAATGCTAGAAGCAACGGTGCGGAATCCCCCAGACAGTACGTTCTTGGTGACTGCTATCTACGTTATCCCGCGACCTAGCCATGTGCTTTTTTAGTGTCGCCGCTGCGTGTCGGGCCGATCTCGGCACGCCTGACAAGAGGCATTGTTTCAGTGAGCGCTGTGGCACGGAAAGCCCGGGCTGGTCCAATCCGTATTTTTTTTTCGAGTGCTGTCGTCGGGACTAATACCCATAATCAGATTCAGAGACTGGCAAGTGGTGATCACTGTGGGGCTTTGGCACGGTTCAGGAAGTTTGCTCGCCGCATCCGGCGTTCCAGAGGTATTAGTACGAGTTTGCTGTGCTAACGTGGCATCTTATCATATAAGCACGAGCGCAGGGACCCCTTACTGTGACGCCTGGCTGAGTAACACTGATTGACACGAGAAGCGCGGTTTCGTACCGCTTGGAGCCACGCTGGAGTCTACGTGCATCAAGTTGGAGCCGCCGGGAGCAGCTGCGATCATAGTCCGGAGCAGTGCCCTCACTTTGTCTTATCCCAACGACTCAGGAGGGGTGTTCTAGTCTCCATCGTAAACGCGATTCTTTCCCACCCGTGATCTGACGGCAAAATTTAGGTCATCTGCGGCCGGCATCTGTTGTCTGCGAGGCCACCACCCTGTACCCCATGATTCGTCTGGGAACTCTGGGTACCCAATAATGTAATGTAGGCTCGCGTCCAACATTTCCGTCGTGGTCTCAGGGCGCCGGTCAATATTGATTGACAATATCCACCGTAGCATGCGTCTCCAGGGTGCTGGGTGTATTCTGCCAATGCTTCGTGCTCGATGGCAGCAGTGCAGAATCACATCCTTTCCGCGAGTTTCTATGGTGACTTCAACGGGGGTGGAGCATCCGTTACTCCACCGGGAGCCACCCTCTTTCGGACGAGCGTAACACCCCGTCCGCCTGGTGTGGCAGACCGGCCCATCTATCCTCCATACAATTGAATTAATCCAATTTTCTAGCACAGCCTTGCTCTCCTCAGCATATCCGACGAAAAAAATGTGATGAACCTCAGACGCCCGATTCAACAGGTCAAATGTGCGGCTCCATTACATCTCCGTTTGTGATGGGAGAGAGGGGGAGGTGCTGTATGCTTCTCGATGCCAACGCTCCACAGTTGAGCTTGGTCATGCAGACAATTTCCAGTGCGCTCCGATGATGTGAAGGACACGCGGCTGATCCCCGTGCCAACGAAGGACACGTATACACCTGTCACTCGGGATGCTGTCATCCGGGTGGGAGAAACAGTGGCAAACGGTACAAGCGTGAAACGGTCCACCCCCTTCTTCCCCTGAGGCTCCTGTCTTGGTGTGTCAAAAGAAGCTTCCGACGTATTGCAAGTCCGCGAAGAGATGTCAATGAGGCTATCGGCTGTGCTCCCCAAGCATGAGTTGTCGGATCTTGACGAACGTCGTGGCCATTCCTCATTACGAAGTCGACGGCGATATTGTCGTTCGTGGGTCATCTACCTTCGTGCTTCCTTTTGTGACTCGCCTGCAGGATGCCTGATCAGTGTGGGCTACAGGTGGTGATGGCCCAGGGCCCACCTACTGACAGCGACGCGGACATGGGACGGCGTGGAAATTGCGTGACAGGAAGCAGAGCCAGCAATATGGTTCGAGTGACGAACATGACTCCAAAAAGCAGAGGGACCGCAAAAATCAAATAAGTCGACGTGATCGTATAAAAGCGATAGTGGTTGCAACATGCTGGGCCTCCATAGACTCCACAACCCAATTTTCTCGCACTCCCAACCCACCTCTTAGTTGCTACTACCCCCCACTCCACTCCTCCACTCCCTCCACTCCCTCCTCCTTGTGCTCTGGACTGATTCCTGGGATCAGCCATGGAGTGGTCCTTGGTGTCACCATTGTCTGCTATATTCTATGATTCCAGATCACTCGCGTGGACACAATTCATTTGAATTTGTCATGCCCTGATTTGGTTCATAGTCAATATTGTGGGTAAATGGTGTCCCAACCGGCTCTCTTTCCTGGTCGATTTCACGCAAATACACGTCTCGAACCCAGCGCGTTCACCACCGAGCGCGCACCCTTCTTGCATCTCCCCCCTTTTGTTTCCGTTTCATCGCGCTCGTTCCTCCCGGAATCTCTTTTTTGTTTGTTTTTGCATCATTTTCCATATCAGCGCCAGTGCCACTCGGCGACGACCGCCCAAATACTAATTATTGCTTAATAAGCTTTTTGTAAAAACCAATTTCGAGTCTCTGCCCCTCTCTGAAACCCACGTTTCGCAGACACATCAAAACCTTTATTCTTCCCGGCATAAATTTATTATAGCTTTTCCCCCCTTTGCGAAGGGACACAGGGGCACTCATCACTAGAGGCTCGTGACGGGTAACGTTCGAGAAAAGAGGACGCCTTGAGGCCTTCCGTCCCAACCCTCCGCCAGATCTAGATGTAGGGCTAACCAGAAACCCCCAGATACGCCTTTGTTCGGCTGCCCACCATTCCTAGGCGCGTCGGATGGTCTGTCTTTGCCTTGCCCGTGGGAACGTGGAGGGGGGGAAGAGTTGATCGCACCATCGCACCATCTGGGCTGGTCCAGAAAATAGAAAAAAAAAACCCTTCAACGTATCCCTCAGGGCGCCCCCGGATCGAGTGAGCGCCCCGGTCGGAGGACAAAGGAAAGGAAGAAGGGGAGGGATCGTGAGCCGGCGGAAATGGAGCCGGGTTCTCAATTGCGTCCTTGTTTGCCCGTCGTGAGTGCCCTTTGAACGACTAGCTTTCGGTCAGCTTACACAAGGACACGTAGTGTTTGCAATGGCGATGGGATCTCGCCCACCTGCATGAGGAATAAAAGGGCATGGGGATGATCCCAAGAGAGGCCCCCCGCAGTCAAGACTCCGGAGCACAGAAATGGGGCGATAAGGGCATTTAGATGAATAAACTGTAAAGCGTACTGAGGGTGGGTAGATGCAGTGACATGAAAAGAAAGACGACACAGAGATACTGACGTTCAAGGTTTCACATGCAAAAGGTGGGTGCGCCGACAAGCGACAGGTTTCGTGTCACTTCGACAGTTCTTCCACGATTGTATCTTCCAAATTTCGGAGGAGGTCAATCTGGTCTCTCGGCCTCCTCGGACGTGTCGACGTGTCCGGCGTGTTTGTCGGCCCTCTGTTGGGACGGTCGGCCGGCGAGCTGGTGCCGTGGTGTGCGGCGTTGGGGGCGACGCTGATTGTCGTCGCCTCTCAATCCGTGCAGACCGCCGCGGGAAGAATCAACGTGGTTGCGGTGGTCATCGTCTGCTTCGGGTCAGACGCCGGCCGTCAGATGCGGCAAGTGTCGCTGGTCACGGCCATGTTCAGGGATGATGCATATGATATCCGGTTTCGCGGGCTGGCAATGCTGACGATAAAAACCCCCATCCTGCTTAGTATCAGTGAGGCCCCACGCACTCGTCTGAGCACAATACTCTTTCTCTCGGTGAGTTGTGCATGGATGTTCGTGCGATCATGACGGGATGTGAATGTGCCGAATTGACGGTGATGACCGGGTGGCGGGGGGATGGAACGTTCGTAGGTGTTCGTCGAGCAAGCGTCATGGGCACCTCAGTCGCGATGGACGTGTTCGTCCGCCACGGCTAGCGAGCATGCTAGGGTCATTCGGATTTCAGCTTGGGATGCTCATACCGGTTTGGCTGGGCGGACGGCTGTGAGGCTCGCAAGAGTGTGGTAGAGGCGGAGAATAGGCAACGACGTAGAGAAATCAGTGGCGAGGCCGGTGGCGGACGGACCCCATCTCCATCTGCAACCAGCCGCGAAAATGGAAAAGAAGGGGGGCACATAGAACGGCATTTAGAACGGAGGGGCCACGTCGGCTGGAGTGTTGCATGATCAACATTTGACAATTACGATGGAAGGGCCCAGGAAACAATACCCTGTTTAGCGCTATAGATCGCAATGTCTGTAGATCGCATGTCATGAACCCACTCTTGAACGTCCTCTGTCTATCTTTTTACCGCTCAACACCGGATCTGTCTTGGGAGAACAAAGAGGGACTTAGCGACTTGAACGGCACAGTCGCGCCACACAATCAATTTCACGTTCCGAAACATCCCCGCTGAGCCACGATTCCAAGCTGAAATTTAGCTCTCAACTGGTTTTCATTCATAGAATCCATCTTGCAGTCGATTTCCTGATTGGCGAATCAACAGCCATTACGCTCTCTGGACCCCGGACTACCCTAGCGACGGACATGGGCGAACGCTTCTGAGCAGGCGAACGTGACGACTAGGGGGTGCGCTTCCGATCCACAGGAGGCTGTGCTACGATTCCGACAGGCCGTCTCATTTCGGGTTGGCGTTGAGCACCTTTTCCGGGTTTGCGAGCACATTCGGCGTGTTGCTTCGGTCCAACCCCTTCAGGTCCTTCCTAATCATCCTATCCAAGTCGCTGCGAATCTATATTACTGTCAACCTTTGTTGAGTACGCGATCAGTTCTCCATCCTTTTGCTGGGATGCTCAGGGTGTTTTCAGTCGAACTCTCAAAGTCTCTCGGTGTCTCTTACAGTGAAGTCTTAGTGTAAGCGGCTTCACTAGTCATTTTTCGCCGGATGTGCTCTAAAGGCGAGTCGTCTCTCAGGATACCAACGTTGATACAAGCAGGGTGAATTGACGTATGATTTGGTGCAGGTTGCCAATTCGCTGACCAGGTATGCGGTAAGGCTCCTTCTGGTAACCTCTTTGTGAGATCTCATCCGGCGACGACAGTAGAACTTGTTGCTGATCCTGATGTCGACCATGCTTACCATCGGGCTTGCTGTAACCCCCCATCGGCGTACTTTTGAGGCACTCTGCTTCTTAATCGGTGCCACCAGCCAGAACAGAAAGCATCTGTGTTATCTGTCGTACTCTCTGGGATTGTACTTGGATTCCTGGTCACACGTGCTTGGAGGAATCATCGGGGATTTCAATTCATGGCGGATAGTCTATTACATGGCCGTTGGGGTGCAGCGTAGCGTGCCGGTCAGGGTGTATCTCCTCCTACCAGACTATCCACCCAAGGATCATGGCTCGACGTAGTGGAACATTCTGCGGTGACGGAGCTACTGGTGATGCAGGCTGTGCTGACATCGCGTCCAGTGCCATAGTGTATCCCTAGTTTCTGGGTCACGTCGACGTTCTTGCTCGGTGGGCCTCGATACTACTGCTCGACATGAGCGATTCGGTTACCATCTCTTCTGTCTCATCTCACCTGACTCCGAGTCAGACTTGACATCGGCCTTTCCGGACTTGTTGGCGTGCTCGGCGCGCTGGTCGACAGGCTCGTGCCATGGTATGCACCGTTGGTGGTGCCGCTCGCCCTCGTCGTCTTTCAGTCCGTGCAGACCGCAGGAGGCATCAACGTGTCCGCGGTGGTCATTGCCTGTTCTGCGCTCGATGCGGGCTTTCAAATGCCACAAGTGTCGTTGGCCATCATGCCATGGGCCGTGTTCAGGTATGATGACGGTACGAGTAAGCAATATTGACAACGGCCTCGCTTAGCCTGTCTGCGAAGCCACACGCGCACGTTCGAACACCATTCTCACGCTATCGGTAAGTCGCGCGCGGCGTCCCTGGGCTCACGATTGGGCGAGATGCAGAAGTTGACAATGGTGAACGGGCGGTGGGTGGTAGATGCGACGTATGTAGTTGTTCATCGGCCAAGTCCTGGGCACCTCAGTCGGGACGGACGTGTTCGTCCATCATGACCCTGCTCGGGTTTGAGCTTGGGGTACTCGTTCCGCGAGGGCCGCATTGCCCGCGGAACCAGGCGTTTGGCTGGGCGGAGGTTTTGAGGCTCACAAGAGCATGGTGGAGGCGCGGGAAAGAGACGGTGAAGTGGAGAAGTCGGCTGTGACGCCGGGTCCCAGTCCCAACCAA
The DNA here is from genome assembly GCA_038093915.1 of Boletellus aff. emodensis. Lineage (NCBI taxonomy): Eukaryota > Fungi > Basidiomycota > Agaricomycetes > Boletales > Boletaceae > Boletellus > Boletellus aff. emodensis. Next base: position 18,654 of record JBBPTA010000208.1, read on the forward strand.
CCGAGAAGGTGGAAGAGAAGAGGGGTGGGTAGAACAGCGCTCGGAGGCAAGACCCTGCCAACTGGAGCGCAGCAGGATCAACCATCAAAACAGGAGAAAGGGGGGGGACGGGGGGAGTAATATCCTGCGTGTGATTTGGAGCGGTCGCTGTGGAACGCTACGTGTGTGGATCTCGTGTGATGGATCTTTCCCAGGCGGGTTTATCGCGTGACTCGATGGGCGGCCTTGAAGAACAAGCTTGGGAAGAGGGGCTCAGGGTGTGGTGGCGGGGATGCGGCGATCGATCACAACGAAGCTAACGACCCTGGTCAGGGCGATCCGGTCATCGGGTCCATCAGCGGAGCGGCGCGTAGCCACAGTATTCAATGGCCCCAAGTGTGCCAAGCAATTTGCAACCAAGTGAGATCATTGATGAATATGATGAAAGAAATACTGTAAGCTTGAGTTTCTGTGAGGTCATTAGCATGACCAAGGTGAGGGGGAACTGCGGCACATTGGACCCTCATTGGAGCTTGGATCTCCTGAAGGAAGCTGATAAAGCTCATGAGTTAATTTCAATGGTCCGTCCGATGGCATAAGGTTTTATCATAAATAATAATAATGTCCATGTATTATTTTGGAGGATTAAATGCCTAGGTAACCTTAACTATCCCTGGATATGGAGATGGCTAGTTGCTTTCCATAAATGATTGTTGTCATGTTATAGTTTAATTGTCACAACCATGTCACACTGTGACAATAGCTGCCACTACAGCAGGATATAGAAATGTTATGTGTAAACATATTTATAATAGCATTTTTGTCTACACCAGAGATAGTTATTTGAGGTCCTAATAGGTCAAAATGATTTCTCACAAATGGTAAACATTATTTTACAATGGCCAGAGACAAGGGAGAAAGGGTGGGGAAGGTGGGGAAGGCATGGGAAAGTATAGCTGAACCACGACAAAAGCCTTGACTGCAGGCACATCTTACTCGCTCCAGACGGCGCGACGCACAATCCCGACCTGCACGGTCGCCTATCCGCATCTATGTTCCCGAAGAGATAACGTGACGGAGGATGGATGCACACTCGAGAACCTTCCCCGATCAGTGGGCAGCGACACGTACATCACATACAGCATGGCATGTGAATCGAGCCAGGACGTCAGGGAATGTGCACAGGGGTTCTCCTCTCCCCATTCACGGTCGCGTTGTCTAACGGCTACATTGGCTAGCAGCGAATATGGTCAGAAAATTGAATGCGGCAGCTCGCCCACACCATGCTTTGAGGCGCAAAGACGACGTCCGGGACTCGGCTGCTAGGCAGGAAAGGGAAGAGGAAGCAAAAGAGATGCGAAAGAAATGGCAAGGCGCGACGCCGACCTTGGCGTAGGAGGGTGTCCCTGGATAATTCTGGTCCTCTGGGCTGGACAAGCGTGTCGCATGTTAGCCCAAGGTCCTGGACGTCTACAAAGGGGCCGTTTTGTGGTTGGTCGGCCTGTGAATTTGGCAATGCAAACGAATCTTATCGCCCGACTAAGGGGATTTTCGATTCTCAAAAAAATAAACAGAATGAAGATAAGAAAGCGAACACGGACCGATCAAGAAGACCTTGGGAGTGGCGGATGGACCGGACACATTTACCGGTTGGGACGGGCGAGGAAACGAGAAATCAAAATTGAAGGAAAAGACGTAGACCCTGAGCAAAAAATGAGAATCGGACCTGCCAGTGCTGCCAAGGCAACCCACGCACCCGTAAATGTATTCGTGGCCGCAGTTGTATTGAATGGAATGTCACAGGCGTGTGTTTGGACGTGCATTCTTTTGGCACTTCGTGAGTGTCTGCAGGTCGTACGCGAGGCCATCGTCCTGATGGCAGGACGGAATCCGACGGATCATCCTGTTATTAAAGGGGAACCTCCAGAGAGACACGGTCTCCGCACTCACCCGTCTGCTATCCAGCGCGGGCTTGCATTCAAAGCGCGTGTCGATAATGGTGTGAGTCTGATTCAAAATTCAAATTAATGTTGGGTCTTGTTTCATCCCGGTTTGGAAACTTCCCACGAGAAGGTTGACCGCAAACTCTATTCATCACGACTCACGAGTCATGGCGGAGACGGATGCTGGCGAAACGAATGCTAGAAACACAACGGTGCGGAATCCCCCAGACAGTACGTTCTTTGTGACTGCTATATACTTGATCCCACGACCCAGCCGCATGTTTTTTTTAGTGTCACCGCTGCATGTCAGGCCGATCTCGGCACGCCTAATAAGAAGCATTGCGTCATTGAGCGCTGTGACACGGAAAGCCTGCCTGGGCGGGCCCAATCCGTTTTTTTTTTCGAGTGCGCGACTAATAGCCAAAATTAGATTCAGATAGGTGATCACTGTGGAACTTTGGTTCAAGAAGTTTGCTCGCCGCATCCCGTGTTCCAGAGGTATTAGGACGAGTTTGCTGTGCTAACGTGGCATCTTATTGTATAAGTACCGGCGCAAGGACCCTTCACCGTGACGCCCGGCTGAGTAACACTGATTGACACGAGAAGCGCGGTTTCGTACCGCTTGGAGCCACGCTGGAGTATACGTGCATGAGGTTGGGGCCCCTGGGATCATGGTCTGGTGCCCTCACCCGAACGACTCAGGAGGGGTGTTCATCTGCATCATAAACGCGATTCTTTTCACCCGTGATCTGACGGCAAAACTTAGGACATCAGTTGTCTATGAGGCCACCACCCTGTACCCCACGACCCGTCTAGGGACTCTGGATACCCAATGTTGCGCGTAGGCTCGCGTCTGACATTTCCGTCGTGGTCTCAGGGCGCCGGTCAATTTTGATTGACAATATCCACCGTAGCATGCGTCTCTAGGGTGCTGGGTGTATTCTGTCAGTGCTCCGTGCTCGACGGCAGCGGTGCAGAATCACAACCTTTCCGCAAGTTTTTGTGGTGGGTCCAACGGGGGTGGAGCATTCGTTGCTCCATCGGGAGCCACCTTCTCTTGGACGAGCGTAACGCCTCGGACGCCTGTGTGGCAGACCGGCTCATCTCTCCCCCATCACAATTGAAAACGGCGTGAGCTGTCGGACCTTGACGAACGTTGTGGCTATTCCCCATTACGAAGTCGACGGCGATATTGTCGTTCGTGGGTCTTCCACCTTCGTGCTTCCTTTTGTGGCTCGCCTGCAGGATGCCTGATCAGCGTGGGCTGTCAGGTGTTGATGCGGCCCAGGGCCCAACCTACCGACGGCGACGCGGGCACAGGACGACGTAACAGGAGCCAGCAATATGGTTCGAGTGACGGACATGACTCCAAAAAGTAGAGGGACCACAAAAATCAAATAAGTCGATGTGACCGTATAAAAGCGACGGTGGTTGCAGCATGCTGGGCCTCCATAAACCCCACAACCCAATTTTCTCGCACTCCCAACTTGAACCCACCTCTCAGTTGCCACCGCCCCCACTCCTCTTCTATTCCCCCTACTTCCCCTCCTTGTGCTCTGGACTGATTCCTGGGACCAGCCACGGTCCACGGAGTGGGCCTTGGTGTCACCATTGTCTGCTATATTCTATGATTCCAAACCACTCGCGTGAACATAATTCATTTGAATTTGTCATGCCCTGATTTGGTTCATAGCCAGTGTAGTGGGTAAATGGTGTCCCAACCGGCTCTCTTTCCTGGTCGATTTCACGCAAATACACGTCTCGAGTCCAGCGTGTTCACCACCGAGGGCGGACCCTTCTTGCATCTCCCCCTTTTCAGTTTCTTTTGGTTTTCCGTTTTGCCGCGCTCGTTCCTCTTGGAATTATCTCTATTTTCTCGTTGTACGATCAGCGCCGGTGCCACTCGGCGGCGACCGCCCAAATACCAATTATTACTTAGTGCGCTTTTCGTTATGATTTTTTTTTTGAGTCCCTGCCCCTCTCTGGAACCCCTTCACCACATTGCCGTTGGACGCAT
>JBBPTA010000209.1:6411-17555 GCA_038093915.1 Boletellus aff. emodensis
CCTGCACGTCTTCAACCCACGACGAAACGACAATGTAGAAGGCACTGTCGGTTCCTCGCCCTTGATCTCGTCGGGTAAGTATGGCTTCGCATCTGGCCACTAAGCGCATACATGGCGGATGAAGAAAGGTTGGCAATTAATATTTGACTCGACCCTTGTGCCGGGCTTGGGGGATCAACTAGATGCGCTGTAGACAGATCGGTCAGGAAGGGCCTCACACGAGGAATGGTAATGGTAGTACACTACAAAGGCTTGCGGGCTCTGAAACTGTACTATATCAGAGTGTTACGTACGAGGGATGCCAACCACTTCACAAAGCTTGCCTGCTTAAACACAACCTAAGCATGGCCTTGTCGCACCTCAGTGCATATCTTACCAGGTCTACAAAGTACCTCGCCGATGGCACCGTCAAAAGCACGTCCTAGTTTACCCTCCCTGCACCGTACAAAATGTTTTGACTCTCGCGGTAGTCCTCCGCATGGAAGGCGCGAACCCTCCCAACCGGGCACCCATCAAGCTCCTGAAGCTCCACACGCCGGAAGACGTGGCCGAGATTGCGACCGGGTGCGATGCAGACATTGGTGGGACGTCCACGCTCAACTTTGCGCTCGACGAGTCCCCGGAGCGGAATCTGGACAGCGGCAACCGGGCCACCGCGCGCTTTTGGGGGGACATGAGGCTGGCCGTGCGTCCAGAGTTTCAAGGGCGCATTCGGGGCGGGTATGCGGGTTTCAGAACAAAGGTGCACATTTTGTTTTTTACTTTCAGAGGGATTTCGTCGGACACTGCCCTGCTGTCTTCACATGTGTGTGCCGGCAGGGAGAGAGGTGTCGTCCATGTGCTCGTCGTGCTTGCTGACGCTTTTTTCGGCGACGGTCGTTTAGGCACGGCCGTCGCTGTTTGGAGAGATATGTGATGATGTGTCGAACCATCAATACCTCGCGCTGCGCCTACGCCTCGGCGGCGACGCTCGGATGCGCAACTCGTACTACGTCAACCTACAGACGGACGGACCCGTCACGACAGACCTCTGGCAACACCGTCTGTACTTTAAACGCAACGATGGCGGCTGGGAGGACATCTTTGTGCGTCCAACGTTGCCCTTTTTGTCGTTGTCGTCGTCGCCGATGGCGTGACTGACGCGCGCGTTTCCTCGCGACAGATCCCGCTTGAGAATTTCATCCTGACAAACACGGGCGAACTGGTTCAGCATCAGATGACCATGTTCCGGCAGCGCATTCGAACTGTGGGCATTTCAATGTTGGGTGGCAATAGCGGAGTGTCGGGATTTTACGATCTTGGGATTCATTCGATAAGAGCTGTCAACGAGGAGGACGTGTCTAGGCCACCATGTGAGTTGCCCGTCTGAATTAAGACGTCCCTAACGTCTCTGGGTAGTGCTCGAGAAAGATGCATCCCGAGGCGCATGATCAACGACCGTAAATTACATCGATTATCAAAAGCCATGTCAATACAGATTCGTCGAGAGGTTATTCATTCGCATAGCGTGCATAGGCCTAGGGAAGCATAAGTGACATGCAATCCTGTGGAACCAGGCATTGGAGGGTGAGATGCAAATCTCCAATTAGGGTGGCTGCCTGGAACATACAAAATCCCAAAGGAAAGGGAAGTAGGGCAAAGGTAGCGGAATGTGGTAATAGCTAGAAAACATTGGAAGATGGGAAATGATTCCAGAGGGTTCCCAGGTGTCTATCAGACGACCACGCAACCGGAACAGCATGCGCCATGGTCACCCTCGCCCGAGTCCTTGGGATTGCCGTATACACCGGGTGCGTTGCCCGAATTGATGACCGGTCGCCCGGTTTGTTGTTCCTGAGTACAGCGTCAGGATGATGTGAGACACCATCAGACCGGCAAGTATACCTTGTTGTATTTTCTGATCTCACGCACGAGATTACTGAAAGCTTCATCGACATTGATGCGTTGCTTCGCCGAAGTCTCGATAAATTTACATCCGAAATGTTTTGCGAGGTCACGACCCTCTAGAAGGCGGGCATGAGGGGACAAGGGACCCGGAAGAAGGAAGACGTAGCCATACCGTTCATGCCGACTTGGCGTTCAAACTCGAGATCACACTTGTTGGCGACGACGATGACAGGGAAAGAGTCCTGGTCCTTGACACGAAGAATCTGTTGGTGGAAGGTGCTGATTTCCTCAAACGAGTTACGCGACGTGATGGAGTAGACGAGCAGGAAGCCTTCGCCGGTGCGCATGTACTGTTCGCGCATGGCCCTACGCAAAGGTTGGCTGTTGTGGACACGGAACGCGACTAGCAAGGGAGCCGTACCCGTATTCCTCTTGGCCGGCAGTGTCGAGGACATCGAGCAGGGCGACCTCGTCATCGATAACACACTGTTTGCGGTACGAATCTGAAGAGAAAGGATGAGAACGCGCTCGGAAGAGGGTAAAAAGAGCGAGGGTATAGTTACCCTCGATAGTTGGGTCATACTCGTCCACAAAGTGACTCTGAATGAACTGGATGGTGAGAGCGGATTTGCCGACACCTGGGGATAAAATTAGAGAGGACGCGTGAGAGTGAGCCGAGGGTGCTGACCACCGCCGCCGACGACGACGAGTTTGTACTCCCTCAAGAACTGTGCCTGAGGGAGGGGTGAGCGCTGGGGTGGAGCGGGGAGGGGAGTGGCATACTCTGGACATGGTGTGCGGGACAGGACGGGGAGGAGAAGGTGGCGATAGTGCTGCCGCACGGGACAATGACGATTCCCGTTATAGTCTTATAAGCTCAAGCGCCAAATAGCACCACACACGCCAGCCAATCTGATCGCAGACGCTGGTCATCATCCATCACCTGCGCCACCACCATCACAGACCAGCACCGCTCAAAGCATACTTACGCGAGGCGGTCCTGCACTAGCAACTCGGTCTGATCAATCCCACAAGCGGAGAGCACGGCAAGAACTTGAGCTCGACGCTACCCTTGGGACGTTCCCCCGAGAGAACAAAGGCTCTGCCACCTCGTCGGGCATGATCCTCGAGGCAATCGGGAACTGTGCGTCGACAATCCAGCCGGACGGCTGTTCACGTGCACGAGTGCCAACTCCGCAAACACGTGTGGTGTTGACAGCCGCAGGATGTGGCATACGCGCCGACGATGGGCTGGGGTCGAGCGTCGTGTTGCAGCGAGTGCTGGCGTTCTGAAAAGGTGCACGGCCGACGACATGTTTGCTGCTTACCGACGAGTGGACGACGGGAGTGATGATAAGGCGGGAGATGCGGCCATGAGTGAAGCGTGTGCATCCGAATGGAGTAATCGTTGACACTGGTGGCAGCATAAACGGGCCTCTCGTCGTTTGTTTCAACGTTGACCCTCGCCAGCATGGTCGAACAGAATCCCCTCTTTGCGCACGTACTCGCTCAGACGAAGCAAAACGTCCAGCTGCTCATCGCGCACGGGCAGATCGCACAGACAGATGGGGAGGAGATCCTGTCCAAGCTCGCTGTCGTCGCGGCGAGACAGTCGGAGGATGCATCGGTGGTCTCGCTGGCGCAGAGGACGCAGTGTCTGAATGTGTCGCCCGCTCCGCCGAAAGTGGAGGCGCGGGCGATCTGGCCGTGGTCGAGCGAGGTGCGCTTTGCCACTTGCGTGTAGTGCCCGTTGACGAGAGGCGCAGGATCCCAACGATCTGTCGTTCGAGGCGGGGGATGTCATCGAGATCGTCACGGAGACGAACGCGGACTGGTGGACGGGTCGCAACCGGTCAGGCAAGCAGGGCTTGTTCCCGTCCAACTATGTCGAGAGGCTGCCCGCTCGAAGCCTGTCGCCCATCCTCGTCCCCGAGCCACGCACGGCCGTCCGTCTGGGCGGTCCTGGAGGGCAGCCCTACCCCCCCGGGCCACAGCCCTACTCCGGGGCTTACTACCCGCCCTCCGGTCCGCCTCCGGGTGCGGGTGGCTACACATACGCGCCCCCTCCGCCTGGCCCGCCAGCAGCACAGCCGGCCCCGCAGCAAGCGCCGGCGAAGAAGAGCAAGTTTGGAGGACTCGGACAGATGGTGCGTGTGGCCGGGCGGGTCGAGACGGCGAGCTGACCGACGTGCAGGTAGCGCAGTCTGCGGCGGGTGGACTTGGGTTTGGTGCAGGTGAGCACGGTTCTCGAGCGACGGGGCGCGGGCTGACCCCGAGCAGGCGCAGCGATCGGGAGTGACCTCGTGAACGCGATATTCTAGACTGTAGATATTTGCGGATGGGAAATGAATTCGTAATCGTGGGAATTTGCTACCGAAAGAGGGAGCCACAGGGGATGCTGACAGATGCGGTGGATGCTGAGGAAATCGGTTTGGTATATCATCGAAAGGCAGGTCCCGTCCATGCACTCCCCACTCTCCCCTCCCCCGTCCGGTCGTCCGCCCGCCCATGTCGCTCTCCGCCCCCCCTCGTCTCGTCAAGGTCATCGTCATATCCGACTATGTCTGTTCCCTCTCCGTCCGTGTGACCCCCCGCTCCTCACCCTTGCCAGATTTGCAGCTTCTGCTACATCGCCAACAAGTCCCTCTACGATGCCATCGACGCATGCCGCGATCTCCCCATCCGCTTCGACGTCGAGTTCCGCCCGTTCACCCTCATGTGCCCGTCCTCCATCTACGCCATCGACCCCGCCAAGGGCTTCAGCCGCAAAGACTATTATGCCAGAAAGTTTGGCTCCCAGCAGGCAGAGGCAAAGTGGAAACTCGTCACAGACATGGCCCACGGGGCCGGCCTCAAAGTGCACGTCCTCGTTTCCATCCCGGTCTCTACATGTCCCGATGATCCCCACACGCAGGGCGGAAGACGGTGTCGTCTGCCGGTCAATCCAAGCTCACAGGCTCGCCGCCAAGGCCTATCAGGTCGGCGGGCAGGCAATGCAGCGCCCACTCAACTCTCTCGTCTTCGATGCGTGCTTTGCAAGGGGCGAGGACATCAGCACCGATCAATTCCTCGCCGACGCCGCCGTCAAGGTTGGTCTCATGAATAGAGAGAGAGTACGTCCCCCTGGTTCTCGTTCGTCCCCTGGTCCCGTCAAACATACCCCCAAGGCGACCGAGTTTCTCAGGTCCACAGAGGCACTAGATTGCGTGGAAAAGATGATCCAGGCGGCTAGAGCAAACGGTGTCAACGGAGTTCCATTCGTCATCATCGACGGGAAGTGGGCATTGAATGGCGTGCAACCCGTAGAGTGCTACGTCCAGGTCAGTCTTTTCTCGTGTCGTGTTCTCCCATGGACATCCTTTGCCAGATCTTTCGAAAGTTGGCCTGCGTCGTCTCCCCGAGTCCGACCAAGTCGTGCAACAATTGCAAGGATCCGATAGTCGCTCCTGCACTTTCCGTGCAATAACCACCTGACATTGCGCGCTCGTCAGTATCCCCCTGCTGTGTTTCCTTTTTTTTTCCCTTTTTCTTCTCTCTCGTCATTGCATTCCACCGGATTGTTTGGCATGTCGTGTGCTACTACCCACCCCTTTTAATTACAAATCTACCGCTTCGACTGCCCGCAGGAATTATCACGGGCCGGGTTATTATATATGACCGTGTGGTTACAAAGCATGGACCTGTCGTTCCTTGATGTCCGTTGGTCGTTTGGATCAAACATGTTTCCGTGTAGTACAACGTCCCAGCTGTTCTGGAACTGCCTCGTTGTATCCGATCCCTCTTTGCAAGCATGATGTCGACGGGTCGGATATGAGGTGAGTCCGCGTTCGGCGTGACTGATGGCAAGTCAGCAGGCTTGCCGTGTCCTTAGTCACCATTATTCGCCGATCCCAACGCGGAACTTGCGCTTGGTGCAAAACCGTCTGTGCACCCACGTCAACGTTGCGGGGACTGCTTCATGCCCACCTACGACACGGCGACTCGCTGGACACGTTTGATGGCGATAGAGCTCGGGTACGCGAGCGCGGTGATGGAACCGAGCCCTGCAGGTGCGAACTGATTGATTAAACACGGCGTACTAATGAGACCGTAGTCGCAATAAGGCGTATCTACCCGCGATCGTGATCTACGGCGAGTGCCTCGATGGTCAGGCTCGAGCAGGAGGGGAAGAAAAGACGAGGATCACCTGGCGTCGTTCACGGCCTCCACTTGCGGAGAATGTCCTCGAGCCCGCTGCGGATGCGGTCAGATGAAATGCGGGGTGGCAGCAGCCCGTTCGCCTTGAGCTTGTCGACCGCTGCGAGCACCCAGCTCTGGCAATTCCAGTCCTCCCTGCCACGATGCACGGCCACCTGGTGCATGAGGTGTTCTGCCTCGTCTACCCTGGCGAGATCGATGTCTGCGAGGGGGAGACAGCCTCTGTACGCGTCTGCGAGGATCTCCATGCACTCGTACTCTGACCGGGAGTAGGCGAACGTGTCGATGTTGCCGATGGCCTGATAGCACGTGCCCCAGTGATCGACCTGCTCGGCGGCCTCGCTGCCAGAGCTGCTCGTGCTCAGGGACCCGGGGGTTGCGTTCGATATGAGGAAGAGTGCCCAGTGGAGGGGCAGGCGCTGGCCGTCGGACGCGCGGCCACGCCAGTAGTGGGCGACGCAGAGCGTGAGGGTGTGGGTTGGCGTGTCGAGGTCGGACATGACTGGACGGTGAGCAGGGGCATGTTGCGAGCAGGATTAAATACGCGGGATGTACAATAAAGCAGGGCGGGCAGGACAAAGCAAGTGGAGCTCGACGCTGTGGACGTGGTCGAGCATGCAGCGCCACCGACACTCGGGGCGGGCGCGGCTGAATCTGCCGGGGCGATCCTCTCTTCGTTCCACACCGACCATGACACTCTTTGTCCCCCTCGACGAAAACCAGTCCCCGCCCGCGTCCCCCGCCTTCCTCGTCTTCCCCGATGACGCCCACCTCCACCTCCGCAAGACCCTCAGAGCCATCCTCAAGGCGAGGCGTCTCGTCGTCGTCTGTGGTGCGTCTCCTCACCACGGATTCGTCCGGAACCCACCCTCACTCGCCCCCTTCGTCCCCAGGTGCAGGCATCTCTGTCCAGGCTGGCATCCCCGACTTTCGTTCCCCAACCGGTCTGTTCCACACCCTCAAGCGGGACAACCCCAAGGAGCCCCTCACCTCCGGAAAGGATCTCTTCGACGCCTCCGTATTCAGCGTGAGTCCATCCCCCATCTCCCCTTGCCGTTCCCGTCCCATCGGCCCCGCAAGTGTACTCCCCGCCCACGTTCCAACCACGGTTCCCTATCTGCCCTTTATCCGAACAGTATGCAAACCGTGCTCATCATCTTTACAGTCAGAACACACAACCTCGCTCTTTTGTCAAATGATCGCTCAGTTATCGGAGCTGTCGCAGGCAGCAATCCCTACGCCCTTTCATCAGCTTCTCCGCACTCTCGACGACCGTGGTAGACTCTTGCGCGTATACACGCAAAACATCGACGCGATTGAATTAAAATCCGGCCTCTCTTTTGGTGTCCCCGAGTTCGACGACAAGCGTTTCAAGCCTCGGTCAAGGGCAAAGACGTCCCCCGCTGCAGGTCCCACAGATCCCGCCTCATCAGCATGTTCCACCCCTCCACCTTCCGCTTCGCAGCCTAGTTCGCGCTTGCCGTCCCCCACGGTCGAAGTCCCACGGTGCATCCCTCTCCACGGCACCCTACAGACGCTGCATTGTCAAACGTGCACCCACACGTTTCCGCTTGAAGACTACGTGGACACACTGACTTCAGGAACGCCTCCTTACTGCCCAGAATGCACACAAATGGAAGAGACGCGCCAGTTGGTTGGTAAGCGTGCCCGTGGCGTGGGCAAGCTCCGTCCAAGCGTCGTCTTGTACAACGAAACCCACAAGGACGGCGAGGGCGTGGGCGAGGTCGTGCGGCGGGATCTCGTTGGTGGTTCAAAGGGAAAAGGTCGCAGCGGAGCAGACGTTCTCTTGGTTGTGGGAACTAGCCTGAGGGTTCCAGGAACGAAGCGCATTGTCCGCGAGTTTTCAAAGGCCGTGCGGTCCCGTTGCTCCAGCTCGTCCAAAGACTTGCCAGATTCCACGCCCAAGTGTGCGCCGATCCCTTCCTCATCCCCACGTCGGTCCTCGGAATCAAAGGACGGCTGTCCTCCGATGAAGTCGATATACCTCAACCTTGATTTTCCCGTTCCCACTCGGGAGTGGGAAGGGGTATTTGACACATGGGTGCAGGGCGACGCTCAAGGCTTTGCGCACATCCTGATGGACGAAATCGCCAAAGAGATCGCAGCCAAAGAAGCCGTGCTTGAGAGGAAACGCAAGCGGGAAGAAGATGCAGTGTCGAACGAGCAGACTGACCAAGCTCCGCCCGCCAAAAGACGGAAAACGATGACCCGGTGCGCTAGCGAAACTCCCTCGTCCCGAAGACCAAAACCCTCGGAAGGGCGACCGCGCAGTGCTCCTCGGAGACCTCGCAGCGACAAGAAAAAGTCCACTCGGCCAACGCCAAGTAAAACGCTGACCGGGTCTGCTTCGAAATCGACACCCACGGAAAAGGTCTACATCCGGATTCCACACAGACCTCGTCCCGAGGTCGTCATCCAGGCCCCTTCCACTGTGCGTGCCCACATCAAAGAACACAAGGGTTTCCCTGCTACGCCCTCCGCTTCCGAACTGAAACATGGCCACGAACGCTATCCCCCCTCTGATGACGTCGACAGCAGTCAGACGGCCGATAGCGATCTGTCCGACGTATGTTCTGATGTGGAAGTTGCAGACGAGCTTCCGACGACGGCCGCGTTTCCTAGTCCTTCGTAGCACTGATGGTTTCCTACCATCGGTGCAGGGCGCTCGAGGACAGCACGTCTCGGCATTCTTTTTCGCGCGCGAGCCTATCCTTATTGTATTTAAAGTATAAACGATCCTACACTACGCACCGCAGACACATTATTGTCCATAGAAGAACGAGCATTTCTTTTTCTCTCTTTGCACTGAAAGGTCCGCGAGTCGGCCCGGCCGGGCCCTTAGGAGTGAAATAGAAATGCGTTCCCACGGTGGGGGTACGCGTCACGGCGTGTGGGCCTTTTATCCAGTCCCCCAGTAGCGATCCAGCCCAGAGACGAGAAAACAATGTCGTCGTCGTCGTCGTCGTCGTCCACGTCCAAGCCACAAGAGAACGCTTCCAAGGCGACGCCAGAAAAGCCCAAGTCCGAAGACAACATACCCAATCTCGGCGTTTTGGAAGAGGACGACGAGTTCGAGGAGTTTGAGTGTGCAGGTGAGCATGCGCGCGCGTCCTCACGGGGCACAGATTCTGCTTTTTTGGGATCGTGTGCGCTGACGACGATCTTTGTGGGGCGCGCGGTGGGGACGGGGGGACGTTAGATTGGGACGATTCGCAGACGGACCTCACCCATCTGAACGGTTCCGCGCCCGGGGCCGCCAGCTCGAGCGGGGATAAACTGTGGGAGGATAACTGGGACGACGATGACATCGAGGACGAGTTCAGCGTGCAGCTACGGTGAGCGCACGTTCCTACAACGGCACGACAGAAAAAAAGGGCGTGTCTCATGTTCGGTATCGCCCTCTGTTTGAGCAGGAACGAACTCGCAAAGACGGGAAAGGGAGATGCCATGCAGCACTGATCTCGTGGTCTTTTTAACCCGCCAGCACTCTTGTACCACCATTACGATACATCGACTTTGGCCATCGCATGATCAAAAGGACCACTTTTCATATTGACAAATAATGGCACGTCGTGATGCAAGACTACCACGAGCTTGTTCTAGCATAACATCGGTAGTGTTCAGGAAGGCCATGAGGCTACTGGGCGTGTATGAGTCCCTACTCCTCGTCTGTCAACTCTGGCAGACGTTGCGACAGCAGAACCAAGATCGTGGTAAGCACTACTAGGACGACATATGCCAAATTGCCACCCAGGACATTGTACTGCTTGGAAAGGGCGAACAATGAGGTGATCGACGCCGGGCCAACGGCACGCGCGACCGCCGTCAGACTTTGATTCAGCCCGTTCGTCGAGCCCAACGACTGTTTGTTAGGAGCCGCCCTCGTAACAAATATGGCGACGACAGCTACCCAGTCAAGGTGAGACAACAAATTATCTCAAGCACTGATCATACGCACTAAAAGCCAGGTCCATGAAGACCATGAAGACTAGTTGAAGGATGACAATGGTCCAGGTAACGGGACCGACTTTTCCTTGTGCTGTCACAATAGCACTCATGATCGGAAAAATGAGGATCAGGGGGTAAAACCATAGAATAGCCCAGCAAAACAGTCTTTTGGGTCCAACCCACTCTATGATTCTTGCAGCGAACAATAATTGCGCAGCGCCGCTCACGAGTCCATGTAATGCCAAGTATGTGCCAATGATGGATGGGGAGAATCCTAGGCCACCAATCGCGACCGGTGACGCATAAAACAAAGGCAGAAGGGTCATATAGGCGATCTCGGCAAGTGCAAATATTCCGTAGTTGGCAATGGGTATCATCACTGAGTGAGTTTTCATGAGGGTCAACATTGAAAGTGGTTTTGCGTCATCCACAGGCGGGTCACCCGGGATATCTGTGGGCCGCTCTGATTGAGCCTTAGCACCCGTTTTCGATGGCAATGACTAGAAACGAAGAACGAGTGACTCCGATGCAGCCAAAAGTAGTGTGATATCTTACCTCCTTCAAAAATATTGCGCACACCAAAAATATCAACAACGTGGAGCTCCCCGATACGAACGACGGAAGAAAATATGGATACGTGGCCCAGAATTCGCCGCGGAAAATATCTGGCCACTGTTCTTGTGGCTTTGCGAGTGCACCGCCATACAGCGGACTATACGCTGTCATAAGCATCGGGGGTGTCTTGACGCCAACGAGTGTACGCAAACGCACGCAACAGTGATCCCAACGGAAAAAATCGTTGGGACAATGGCAAACACCCGGGCCATGTTACCGTGGTTGGTGATATCGCCAAGTATACTCTTCATCACCCCAACGTTCCCGTTGAGCACACCCGCAATACATCGACTGGGCTGTCCTTTCAGCTGATTTCCGGATAATTCACCAATATAGATCACCTGATGATGAGCGTGACCAGCGTTCGGGACAAGCCAAAGGCAAAGTTGGACACGCTAAGACCGAGCAGACCGAGCAAAATGATGGGCCTGCGGCCGACGAAATCAGAGAGGCGACTCCACCGCCAGGTGGTCAGC
>JBBPTA010000210.1:5910-22493 GCA_038093915.1 Boletellus aff. emodensis
CAAGCGGTTTTTTCCCCTTGAAACCCGATATTGCACGTCAATATGGCCACTCCGGCAAAGTTGCGAGCCTGTCGCGAGGATAGTATGCATGAGTTGTTCGAGAGGACAACTTGGCATAAGGTGCAAACAGTAAGGTGAGACAATAATGTCAAGGCACTTGGCCTTGTTTATTGATAGATCGATCTTCGTTCATTGAACTACGTTGTAGAACTTAGCCACCGAGTTATCGCAGGTTGGAACTGTCAGGCCTTCTTTAAATTGTGCTAACAACATATGCATGCTACATAACATAACTACAAATCGCGATCGTATAATAATCATCCCTGATTAGGTATAGCCACATCAGTCTCAGGAGAAAATATGTGTGGCCGGATTATCGGTTATGGTCACTACTAAGTTTCGGCGTACGCCTCTCTGTTATTAGGGAGCCGACCGCACACACGACGAGCCGACGCTCCTCCGAAAAAGAAGGTTTAATCCCCACATCAAACGACAGCCCATCAATCATTAGCCGAAGGCCTCGAACGGGGCCCGGTTTCATCCTTCGTCGGAGGTGTAGACGGGTCGCTCACTACATCTATGGCGACGTCGGCCCTTGCTCGCTCTGCACCACCAAGAATCCTGCCGAGGTAGACCAGTATGAGCACTCGGCGGCGGAGACATAAGGTAGCACTTGCCTTGCCGTTTCGGCATGTCCGTCAGCCGAAACTCCATGATGCACGGATCGGATTCGGGTCCGGAGGGGGAAGAAGACGCGCAAGCGAGGCCGACCTCCAGCGTCAGAATCGACCCTGCGCGACCACAAGCGAAAAAAGGTGACAACGTGGAATGCGTTCGATTGGGGGTGATGTTGCCTAGGAAATCTCTTCGTGGGGGCAACGACGCTGGAAGCGCAGACGGTGTCAGGACGGCGTTGCTCTCTCTCGAGGTGGTGTCGTCATGCACGCGCCACAAGGTGAAGTAGGGGCCGTCCCCGACAGACCCATACGCCCGTGTGGTGTGCTCATGCTCATGCTCGTGCTGTTTCGTAGGTCGAGGGGAAAACTGGACTTTGATGGCGCAGTACTCGAGCCCGAAATCACGAACGCGATGCTGTATGGTGACCGTGCGCTGTAAGCAGTGGAGAGGGGGAAGAATAGGAAGCATAGTTGAGTAGACCGGGTCTCGAGCGCGAAGGGCACGACACACCTCCGAGTCCAACCGTACGACCAAACCATTCTGTAGCGCGTGGTGCACAAGAGCTCCTTCCGTCGATCCAATAAAATCGGGGTACAGCGTGGACGACAGTGGCCATGATGGTGAAGATGTATTTCGCGGGAGCTTCTCTAGTCCATTGTATGGTCGAGCAAACGCCGCCTCGACAGTCCGGGCGTATGGTTCCTGTGAGTGGAATTGAACGACGAGGAGATTCCGGATGGTGATTGCGATGGACAGGGCAGCGAATGCAGTCAACCAAAACGTGGGGTCAAAGAAGAACAGCTTGGATGGCTTTGTGGTGCGAATCTCCTTGCCGTCCGGCGAGTCCAGCAGCGTTTCCTCGTCTGGCGCAGGAAGGGGGTTGTAAGAGGGCGCCCTAGACTTCCAGGGTACAGAAAACGGAATAGTGAACGAGAAAACCATCGTTCCCGACCTGACAATAGTCAGAACTCGGAAAGTTTCAAGTCTGAGAGGAAGGTCATGATATACCTGAAGTTTTCTAAAAGCGGAACGTGCCAATTTATGACAAACCGGCCCTATGCCTGTGCTGTGCGCGGGTGAAACGACTCGGAAGGCGGGTGCACAGCTCTGAGATCTGAGGGCCCAGATCATTGTCCGTGCATAATGGGGCGCATAGGTTAGACATCACCATGCCGAAATGAAGATAAAGGTGTCCCTCTTACATGAGGGCAGGCCAACAATCGATGCCCCTCCGAACCCGTCGTAACCCCAACATGGCGAAACCGACGCCCATACCCTGGGAGCTCGCTCTCTGGTCGACCATCGCAGTTCTGCTTGCCGTGTGGAGTACATGTCTCGTGAGGCAGTATCCTGGGAGCACGGCGGTCGTGGGGGACCGTGCGTCCAAGACGCAATACAGTCAGTCTGAAGTCCCTTTCGAGTCAGAACATGGACTCACCATTCGGGTTGTCCACAGGCTGGGAAGGAGATGACTACCCTGCATACTACCCGATGGAAGTCCGGGACGCCATCATGTTTCCAGAAGACACCGTGCACTACCCCATCGACGGCGAGGACGCAGAGGAGCAGTGGGAAACGCAGTTCCCGACACTCGGCGAAGGTTGGGTGTGTTTTGGTCCGGAGCGACGCTGGTTCGCGTTGTCGATGTACCACGAACTACACTGTCTTGGACGTCTTCGCCACGCTCTAGAAGATGGTGTCAATCGGACGTACGAAGCGCAGGCCGTACACGTGAAGCATTGCTTGAATTACTTGCGAATGATGGCACTCTGTCGGGCGGATGTCACGCTGGAACCCGTCATCGATGGTCATGGATCCGTCGACCTAACCCAACCACACTTGTGCAGGGATTGGGTGCAGGTGTACGAGGAGGCGTCGAGGAACGTGAAGCAGTGTAGGAAGCACAGAACGTCCTCGCCAGCATAGTGGTGGCTTCTTGCAAAAGCGCTTGAAGGGGGCCGGATCGCAGTGTCTCAAACCAACTTCATCGATGCGACGGTCATTGGCAGAGGCACTCAGTAATTATGATACATTCAATGGGGGTGACCAGACTGATTGTGCGTCGAGTTACTTAGACTGCATATGGTCTTGCCATCCGATGTCGGCTCTAACGGTAGTTCCAGTACACAGATCCTACTATTTGGTGATCGAATAATCGGCAAGGTAACTTTCTTTGAAGTCCCGGGTAAAGGATAAGAATTCTGAAACGTACAGTTGTGGGTTCATTCCAACTCCTTTCCTCCGACGAGTCATGCGTGCCATCTACGAGGACAACCAATATTTCTATTGCATCGATTCGGATGTGTGCAGCTCTCCGAGACTCCGAGCCAGGCAAACTCTCGGTGACGCTTAGCATCAAGGCACGCTCTGAAAAAGCGAACTCTGGTTCCGATAAAGGCGGACGGGCACGGGCCTTGCTAATCTGGGTTATCCAGCCGACGAGTGTGTGTCTGGTGACTGCGCTTACAGCTGTTTTCATAACGATAGGCCTAAGCACGAAAAATACACACACAGGCTGAGTCGGAATTTGAACCAGAATTTGGTAAGCGTGAGATAACTGACTCCACTATTCCAACGATGCATCGACAGCATCTCCAAAGCAGAGAAGGAGATAGCCCTTCGAACGTCGCTGCAACCTGGTCCAAATAACACACAAATAGCTGAATATACAGGAATTCGTCCCAGGACCACGAGGGGTCTCTGCACCCTCCCTTCAAATCCTCCTCTCGTTCTTCCTTCTTCTCCCGCTTTGAATCCCCTCATTTATGACACAATCAGTTGGAAATCTTCACCCTGTTGTTGCTAAAGTGGTTATGAGACAAACTTCTGTGAGTTTGGACGAAGCTTGCAGATTAGTAGGGACACTGATGATTTCTGCGGACTCTCGGCAACTTCGGCTTGCCAAGGTTCGGAGTCCGCCTGTATGTGTATTCCTGACGTGATGGCCTATCGTTATGAGAACAGCTGTAACTTGAAATGCTCAAACATTCCTCATCCAGCCGACAGGTGTTTCTGAATTACCCTGCCGGTAGGAGGCTGACGCGTCGGTGCACACTTAGAGCCCTTACTCAGACTAAGAAAGCAAAACATAGTGAGCGAGTCCAATTATGCATTGACTCAGTCCGGGATCGCTGGCACATGAGAATCCCCCGAGCCGCAACAGTGTCCACATGACAAGGTATGTCGTTCATCGCTCGAAATATCCGTCTCATGATTGTCAGAATTGCGAAGTGACTCAAGGCTTTCATTTAGGCTGCGATTCACAGTGTACACAAGTAGGAAATTAGATTTAGCCCTGCTGCACTAGAAGTCTAGAACGACTAGCCTCACTCGGCTAATCCCACCTGTCAACCTGTAACCCCATCACGCGTCGTGTCTTTCGGAAGTAGGGTGAAGTATGGGTATGCTTACCAGCCGTTTTCCAGGGGAGTACTCGGCTACAGAGGTGTCTTATATATGCACAGCAGCTCTTTCTGGGTCGCAGTGACCCACCATGTCTGGAAACAGCTCTCAGCCCGTGTTCCCGCCGTCTTTATACAACGAGTACACGATCGCCCTCGAGGGCAGTTTCGTCGCCTGTATCCTCTATGGTAACTATTCTAACGACCCGCTCCCTCTCTGTTCAACACCACGTTCGTAGGCGTCTATGTCACCATTACCGCGAGGAATCTTTACCTCCTTCATAAGAAAGAATACAAGGGACTCCGGCTGTTTTCCCTCCTCCAGCTGGTGAACACCACGCTGTACCTCGCAGTCTCGCTCTTCTCCGCGCCGTCTCAAAGTCTAGGGATATTCCCAATATTCGACACCGCCGGTCCCGATAGTTTGTCGCCCTGGCCCGCCATCGTCGTGAACTCCACATTTGTCTTGAATATGTGGGCTTCTGATGGTTTTCTGGTGTGTTCTCCACCTACCCTCTATATTACTTCTTCTTCAATCGACTGCTAGCTCTTTCGATGCCGTGCGGTCTGCATGGGGAACAAACTTGCGTTGGCCTTTCCTGCGGTGCTCTACGTTGCCACTGTCGGGTCGTCGCTTGCGATGATCGTCTACAGTACCACGCCCGGCGCAGTCTACTCCACCTACTCAGTTCAAGTATCTGGCATCTTGTTCTGGACTCTTTCCGCCGCGATGAACATCTGTGTGACACTCATCATTCTCACACGCCTCCGGATGCATCGACGAGCCATCACCAGGGCGATCGGTGCGTCGCACGGCGAACCCTACCTTGGATACATGGCAGTGACGCTCGAGAGCGCGATGTTGTACACCGTGTTCGCCATTGTGGCGTTGGTGATGTTTGCGACCAACAGCCCGCTCGAGAACGTTTTCTTCCCAGTGTTGGGTACAGTTCAGGTATGTCGGGCGTGCCTCCCCCTCCCCTCCTCCCCCCTTTCTCGCCACTCACGTTTCATCCTCGATCGCGCTCACGATCCCTGTAGGTCATCGCGCCGTCGTTGATCATTTATCGTATCGTCGTCGGCTCCTCGTTCAAGACGGACGAATATGGAAGCGCTGCAAGGAGCATTTTGACTTTTGCGCCGTCTGGCCAACCCGCAGTTATCGTGGAATCGACCCACCAGGAAACGAACGACTCGGAAATTGATCATGTCTTCGCCGGGCGCGGAGGCAAGATGGGCCGGGACGACTCCGACTAGTTCAGCCGCGGGGTCAGCGAACGAGAGAGTCGATGTGATCCTATGGAATGTGCCCTTCTGCATTTCTTTTTGCTGCCAGTGAAAGGGATGACCGGAGCAGAAAGGTCTGGTGAAATGTGTCGTATTTGTTTTGTACCCTCATCCACGCCCACTTTTCTGTAAGTCCCGTACCTATAGTATATTTTCGCTCCAACACGACGCGCAGCGTCATGCCTTGCTCCCACACGTCTGCAGTGCGTCCGCCTGATCCAATCGGTCTCGTCGACAGTGCCCACATCTTCCGAATACTCCTGGTCGAGTAGGGGCTGGATCCACAAACAGACAAGGCACATTCTTCCCAGTCGAATCCTCTCCCGTCTTTATCTGGACGCCCCCAAACATCGACGTCTCCCCATAATATACATGCCAGCGCTGGCTGGTCTCTGAGCGCGATTCCGACGTCTGAACAAGGTTGGTGATGAAACAAGTGATCCCAGAAAGCTTCAGTCGACTGGCAGCGACCCATGGCAAGAGAAGCTCATTAAGTCGCTCGTATAACTTCATGAGGATAGAAACATCCGATAACGACAAACGCAATTCCTGGGTTATCCTGTCCATCGCAGCCTTCTTCATGGGCTATGAGATGTGTAGCGGTATGATTCGATCATGGACAGAGAGATCCCGGGGCAGGCAGTTATTGTAGTCCCTCCCAGCCCCAAGCAAGAATACTGACATCCCCTGATCTAGTCAGGACATAGTCTAGGAGATGACCCACTGCACGATTACGCTCCCCGTATATGACTGGGAGGGCCGCATTGAAGATCCCGAACAGCGAGTATGCAGCGTCTTCTTCCAGTGTCGTTTTACGCGTCGAAACCAGATAAAGCTCCTCACGCACTCTACCCAAGCCCGGTTGAACCAGAGCCTTACCCGGTTCAGTAACTGTTGTCGCCTGCTGCATCGGAGATGAATTTGGGGATCTCTTTGTGGTTGGACACCTTTAGCCCTAGATATGGCTGCCAGTCTTCGGTGTAGAACAAGACGATCTTTGCGGCGACGTACTCCTGGTATGTCCACGCTCGGCCATTCCATATACTCCCCCGAGGACCGCCGGGACGCCGGGATGCTGACAGAACACCAAAAAGATGGACCATGGTGAGGAATAAGCCGCGGTACCAGGCGAACATGGAGACTAGTGACTCTTGCAATATAACATTGTTGACTTTGCCAATGCAATACGTGTCACTCCAAGTTCATCGGGAGCCACGTTCACGCGCAAGCGAGTAGAACGTCCGTAGCTTCACGTTCCCAGGTGATAGTTTCAGGTCGTAGATCGAGATGTTCTCCACCTGCTGAAGAAGAGATTCACATTCCTTGTGCGAGAACATCGCGTATTGGTAGAACTCTTCCACGGCTGCCTGTATGCGTGATTCGTCAAGCTTTGTCGTCATTGACAATGCGAGCTCGTCGCATATAGGACTGTTCACGTACGTAAGGACTGTCGAAATATCCCAACGAGTCCTACCATTTCTAGACCCTACGTTTTTGGATGCGTGTAGATCCCGGTACCTACAGCGCTCGCAACAGCACGACTTGTCCTGCTGAGTCGAATTCAAACCATGAGTATTCAAGGGGGGACACGGTCGCAGATGAAACAAGCAGTAGAACGTCGTCCGGCCCACACGTAATGCTCACCACTACGGTGAACGTTGTGGCAAGCAGCTGGCCAGGGGGAGCCGAGGACATCTGTTGCCATCGAGAGGAAGGTGACGATTCACTCGAGCGACGATGGGGCTATCTACTGAAGGCAAGTGGTGTTGATGATGTTGATCTGGAAAATAGTCGAGTCTTGCCCATTGCCCTGGGTAAGTTGTGCACGTTTGGATACCGAGATGACCTGGCTGGAGGTACGTGCCCGAGTCAGAAAAAGCCTGGATTGGATGTAGACGGTAGGCCATCGGCGTGACTGAGAGTGATTGTCCCCACGAATTTTGAAGACATGACAGTGGGTAACTGGCAAAGGGTGAGGGTAAGTACGGGTAGTGCTTGGATAGATGCGGGATGGTGTGCACTGGCATACAGGGGTTTGAATGGACCAGGATGACCTTTGAAACCTTTTAGGCTATCTCCCTCAGAAAGCCCGCACTGTGGGCTTGTGAAGGCTCGTATTGAAATATTGAACGGCCCGATAAATGAGGTATCTTTTACATCACACGCTTCCCACAAGGCCTCGCGGAGCCATGGCAAGATAATTCAAGGTTTGGGCTTTTTGCAGTGAGGCGCTCTGGACTCATTCCACAAGGAGGCCTCGTGTCGCTCTCTGTCTCTCTTCTTCACCTTTACCATCTCCTGGTACCATGGCGGACCGCAACGTCAGAAAGTTTATTGATCTCGTCCGTAAGGCATCCGGAAAGTGGGCCAACTGGGACCCTCCCATCCCCATTGTTGTATTTATCCCATCTGTCTTATCGGTGGCCATCAGGATTGACCTTTACTCCCCCCGCAGGTCGGGGACTATGGGACACTCAACGAGAACGGGGAGCTCGATGTGCTTGGCAACGTTTATAGAGATCTCGAAGTCTTGAAATGCCTCAAAGACAATGGCGTGGACCTCGGTCTCGCGGATAACCAACCAGGGTTCGGCGAGCCTGAAACCGACTTCATCGTATCCTCCTCTGGCGTCAAAAAGGGACAACTGAATGTTGATCAAAGCGTGTAAGCTTGCCATCGATGAGCGTTCCCCCCGAGTTCACGTTCATCCTTACTCTCTTTTTACTCAGAACCATCCCTCACGCTGGGGCCGCCTCCATTCAGGGAACCTGGAAGTTTCTAGATGGCAAATGTGGCGCGCTCGTCATTCTCCACTCGCCCTGCCAGACTTTCATTCCCAAGCCTGTCTTCGCAAAATTGCTCAAAGTAGACCTGTTGAAAGACAAACACGTTGTTACAAGTGCGCTCGCATGCTCTGCATATCTTATGTATCTATCCGACAAATGTAAGGGTTTGATTAAATTTGTTCTCCTAGCTTGTCGTCATTCACTTTCCCTTCTAGCCGGAGAATCGTTCTCTGTATCATTTTCTGCCAAAGTGGTGGGGGGTGCGGCAAATAGCGAGGTTAGGGCCGGATGGTGGACGAATATCCAGAACGCCTTACTACGGAAGGCCTTCAACGCGGACGGCAGACGGTGCTTCATACCCATTGTTTCTCTCCGCAAGGTATCCGTATCGTCCATACCGTCCTGGCCACGATGGGGAGGCACAAAAGAGACACCCGGGCCTACGTGAGTGCTCAGCTTGCACCCGTCCGCTTTCTGTCGGTGTTCATGCAAGGTGCTGTCCCCCCTTTCATCCAGATCCAAAGGTGGATATCCTTCGCAACGGGATATCAAGCACCACGGAGAACTTCGCAATGGTGTGAAGAAGCTCACTAAGGACGAGATAGAGTTCGGTAGCGACAATAAAAAATTCGATGAAGATGGCGACGAGATCAACGAGGATAGTGAGGAACTAGATGAGGACGGCAATGAGGTTGGACAGTCGAAGGATGAGAGCGGTAACAACGCGGGGCAGCTCACAACTGCACTTGAACGGGCGGAGGAGCTCCAGCGAGACCCTGCCACTTCCACCCTCCGACACGCTGAGCTCAGCGCTGTCCAAGATGATCTGCGAGCCAGAGCTTTGTCTGGAGAAAGCAAGGATCTCGCCATCGCTGCCCTAAGTATGTACGTGAACACCACGAATTGCGTGTTGCTGACGTCCATGTCGACAAGACGACAAGGTCCTGAGGCTGAGCGCCGAGCTCACGGAGAGTGCCAATGAAATCCGGTCCCTTCGTGCAGTCGTTCGTGCGCACGAGCAGAAGCATGAATGTGAAGTTCTCTATACTCAAGGCCATATAACTGATGCTGCAAACACCCTCGTCGAGTTCGTAACCACCGCAGATGAGGTAGTGAAAGTCAACGGTCTACTTAGCGATTGGCATATTGGTGAGTTTCCGTGTCGCACCCTAGACGTCACTTAGTTCCTATCATCAGGATTTACAAACCGATGCATATCGAAGCTAGAAATAACCGGAGACGAGGCACTAAACGTTAACAAATACGATGAGGCAATTAAAGCGTACTCTACTGCGTTGTGCCTCAGTGGTTCCACTCCGGACACTCTGTTGAGTAAGTGGGCGGGCGCAGCATTAGCTCGTGGGTCGGCGGACGACGCATTGGCTGCTGCTACCAAGGTATGGTGTACGTATGGTCTGAATTTGGTCATCAACCCTTTTTGGTTCAGTTCAAGCATCCGAAGTTTACCATTTTTCGGGCTATATGCAACGTGCTAGAAGTGAATGGCCGCATTATGGAGGGGGTTGCATGTTTTCGACAGATGCAGAACAAACTCGAAGAGGACACGGGTTCTCCTGGTGAGCGAGTACGGTGGGAATTTGGTGAGCGGTTGCGCGAGTACCACACAGGACCATTGACAGAGCATCCCACATAGATTTTCGACGTCGTTTCATAAGGAAACTCGAAGAGCTTTGCGATGGTGCAATTGACTCTGAAGACTATGAAAAAGCCGTGGAATACCTGTCGGCGATATTGTCGCTCGAACCAGAGGATCGCATCAACATTCTCATTAAACGGTCCAGAGCGCGAGCATTAATGGAGTCATGGATTGAAGCATTGAGTGACGCCGATCAGGTATAGTTGATTGCTCAATACTTTACATGGTGTTATAACAAGTTCAGGTGCTTGGCCTCAGCCCATCATCTCATCGTGGCTACGAGCTTAGACATGCTGCATTGCATGGCACCGGACGCTATGCAGAGGCAGTCGAAGCATTTGACACAATGTTCTCAAAGATGAAGGGATCTCCCGACGTGGACGAGCTTAGTAAGTCGTCTTTTCAATGTCCCATAGACTTCTGCATATTGATTGACGTCAATTGTAGAACATCGATATGTTGATCCCAGACCTGTGATCCAATCCATTGTCGAGGACGTCGTCCGTCCCATACCACGGGTACTGATTGACGCTACCACTGGCCGCTTATGCACAAAGCGACGACAAGAGGAAGCTTTCAAGGCACTCCCTATATATACCAGGCTTGTATCCTCAATGACGACCGAGCTTGACGAAGCGCGCATACGGGAAGCAGTAGAAAAGTCCTACCAATACGTGATGTTCTCGCACAAGTGGGGGAAAGGTGAACCTCTTTTTCAAGAAGTTGAGAACATCTCGATCTACCACCTGGAACCATCACCTGGGAACTCAAAGCTACAAAAGTTCTGCTCGCTCGCGCGAGATCGCGGTTTTCGATGGGCATGGAGTGACACATGCTGCATCGACAAACTCAACAACGTCACATTACAAGAGTCGCTGGTCTCCATGTTCACATGGTATCGTGGCTCCTCCCTTACCGTCGTCCATCTTCTTGGTGTCCCAGCAGCGTCCCGGCAGCCAGGCGGCCTCCGGGGGAGTATATGGAATAGCCGAGCGTGGACATACCAGGAATACGTTGCTGCGAAGGTCGTATTGTTCTATACCGAGGACTGGCACCCGTACCTTGGGCGGGAGGTGCCGAACCACAAAGAATTGCCCGATATCGTCTCCGAGATACAGCAGGCGACAACAGGTGCTGCCCTGGAGATGACTATGGTTCAACCGGGCCCGGACAGGGTACGCGAGAAGCTTTTCCTAGCTTCAAAGCGCGAGACGACGCTGGAAGAAGACGCTGCATACTCGCTGTTCGGGATCTTCAATGCACGCCTCCCGGTCATATACGGAGAGCGCCATCATGCGGTGGGTCGTCTCTTGGACTATGTCCTGACCAAGTCAGGGGATGTCAGTGTTCTCGCTTGGACTGGGATCTCGGGCACCTACAACAGCTGTCTGCCCAGAGATCTTACTGTCTATGATCGAGTCGTACCGCCCCACATTCCGCTGCCTATGGAGAAGGCTAAGGTGGACAAGATAACGGATGAATTGCGTCCATCGTTGTCCGATCTCTCTGTCCTGCTGAAGCTACACAAGCGATTGAACAAGGTTCCCTTGCCGTCTGTCGCGGCTAGCCGACTAAGGCTTCCTGGCATCATTTGTTCCATCGCCAATCCTGTCCAGACGCCAGAGTTGCACTCAGAGGCTGGCCGGCACTGGCGTATATATCATGTTGAGACGTCAATGTTTGGGAACGTCGAGATCAAGACGGGAGAGAAGTTGGGTGGGATGGTGGGACTCTGTCTCGTCTATCCATGGATCCGAGCGCTACTCGACCAAGAGTACTCGGAAGGTGAAACTCGGCTCGACAAGACCATGCGCGCATTGCGACTTGTTGCTCGTCTGAGGCAACCGTTTGGAGCACTGTTGTTTGTGCAGCTCTCACGCATAGAATATAGACGAGTCGCAGCGGACAGTCTGATCATGGCTCAAGTTGATAAGGAGGTCTCGTTGGAGGAGCTGACAGAAGCCATTCGTACGATTGAGGTACAGTAGGCACCGCGGTTCAAGTAGGCACCCTGGGACTTTCGACGCATCTCGATTTACCTACTTATTCCTTGGCATCAACTACACAGTTTTCACATTTGCACGGTTATCAATTGACACAGGGAGCAGCGGAACGTCGTCCAACCCCACGTGTACTCCACCACAGTCAAACTTGGATGTTGCATCTGGCCGCCCAGCTCGCATGTCTTGGGTGGGATGTACGATGATACACGGGCCGGGGGGCCGGGAACGTCGAAGGAAAGCCTGGGGGCTAACTCGCACGTCCGCTGTCATCGAGGAGTTTCTCTGGGCAGTCCAGCCTTCCCCTTCGCCCTGGGCAAATGTTGCATCTTTGGATGGACCGAGGCAACCAGCCTGGTGGCATGTGCATTTGGGACGCACAGTGAGACAGGAGAAGAGAAGAAGCTAACCCGAACGGGTCCGAGATGGCAAACGCGTCCATCTAGACAACAAGCTAGTCTGGTGACCAGTCCGTCTGTGAGGTTTGGGTAGCTCGGGTGGTAAACCGCCAACACGACTGATGATCGTTTGTACGCGGGGATGATCCCATTTCGCTCTGGACATCATGTCGAGTATCGACAGGGACGCGGACTTGCCTCTGGGGAACGCACAGGGACACTGGCCAAAGTCATCGTTCGGACGGGGACCTCCAGGGGAGAACGATCGCGAATTTCCTTCCCGCCCACAGGTCTTTGATGCTGTCACGAATAGCCGTCCTGTGACGTCCCCATGGAGGTCGCGAGCGATGTTTGGGACGCGTTCGACCGCTTGTCAGAGGGCATCGCACATACCAACCTGGGGGGCACATGGCGGTCCGCGGACGGGTCCGCAACGATCACAGTGAAGATCGACCAGAGTTCGTTGTATATGAGCGAGCACAACATCAACGGTACCGACGTGCTCCAGGTCGTCCGAGACGGCGCATCTTAGACGGCAGGCGATGGCGACGAGTACCGGTGAGCTATTTTGTTTTAACATCGAATCTCGCGTCCGTCTCGTCTGATCCATGCCCGCTTGATTCTTTGACAGGGTCGTTATTCCGACGTCGGACGAGGGTTGTTATTTCTCGTGGACTTGGCTGGCTACTGCGACCAACGTAGTCGCCATCCGGATGAGCGCGTCCTCTTCCTGCCCGCTGTCAACCAGGAGTTGCGCAACGAGGCGCCGGTCACATGCCCTGGGAGGGCTTGGCACTAATACACACCAACCTTGCAAGTGTGCCCCAACTTCGGACGCGTACCGATGGTCAACAATGATATGTGTGCATGCTGCAAAGAGGAGAAAATGCAATTGGCTATGAACGTCATGTCCGGGTATCCGTGTAGTGGTATCAACGCACCCCCAAACACAGTGGATCAACAGGCGTGTGGACGTAGCAACCGTACAACATGGAAGATGGAGAGCGAACAAGCAAGAATATGGGCTAGACCCCGAAGGCGGTGTGGGTGTCGTCCAATGATGGAATGAGGTGCGAAACGTCCGCACCAACATCGATTGGGTATAGAACACATGGGTGCAGCTATAGCTGCGCCCGTGTGCCGGTCCAAATGGGACCAACGCGTCCCCCGCGCGTGCGTGTCCTCGTACATATGTAGAAGAACGAAGAGAACAGAAAAGAAGTGGACACGTAGACGTCCTGATGCGGCCATGTGAAGAACCGACGCACGAGCCAGCACAGCGACGAAACGGTCGGGTGAAGATGCACATACCAGTACACCAGACAGCCGGGTCCGGTGTGTGAAGTCCCAGTCCTTCAGTACTGGTACCCAGAGTCGATCCAGTGCGGCCTCTCGCCAAACACGTCTCGAAGCGTGAACTGCGCCTCCGCTTGCGTAGGGGTCAGGACGTGGCTCTGCGATACCCGCGCAGAGGTGCCGCCTCCCGGACCTGTCGTCGTCGTGTTGTGGGTTAGCGACCCCCATGCACGAGACAAGCGTGAGCAAGACCGACCGTATGAACCACTCTCTACAAAGTAGGTCGTGTCGGGCAGCGTCCCCCTGTTGGTCGCAACACACGCGGCATACTTTGGTTAGTGATGGAGGTCGGGAACGAAGCTGGAAACGACGCACCCGTCAGACCAAGGCCTGAATCCGGCGGGTTCGATGATGTCGTCCATGTAGGTCCGGAGAAAGACGGCGATTGCATACGAATTCCACGGGCGTCCTGATCGCAGAGAAGTTAGTGAGTCTGCGTCTTCGTCAGGGCAGCGTTCCACTGACCAAGGTAACACTTTTGCGTAGTCACGGACGTTGCGTTCGCGTCCGGCGACTGACAAGACGTTCTAGAGCGTCAGGCACACCTGGGGCTAGTCCATAACGCGGGCTTACACGAATGATGCGCGAGTGGGCGATATATACGCCGTTTTGCGTGCCGGGTGTACCTGCCCAGGCAGTGATGCCACCTCCACACCCACGGCTCGCAAGTGTCACCGACTGAAACCAACTGTGGACAGGTCAATCGTGGCAATGGCACGACTTGAACGATACGAGGCCTACGCTTTCCCAAGTCCAAACACGTCTAGCAAGAACCGTCAAGAGACTTACGAACAGAAGAAAAAAAGGACCGACAATCGACTTCTCCGTATATGGTGCTATTGGCAACAAATGTGTTGGCAGCCCACCCGGTATACCACGTATCCTGCCAACTCGAAAAGGTGCACCCGTAGAACGACGCATTGGCGTAAGTGACACAGACCGCGAGCGCTTGGGCGATCGCATAGTCGGCCTACGGAACGTACGATAAGGGCTACAACGTTCTCCGTTTCGAGCAAGGCACAGACGGTCTCACCGCACGATTTTCAATGTCGATGTTGTACACTCTGAAATCGGTGTTTCCAAACATGTAGTCGGGAGATGCAGCGACGGCCAGCGTTGCGCTCTCTTCATCTGACATGCCATTACCGACGTATGCATTGTTCCATATCAGCACGAGGTTGCGCCGGGTAGCGTCCCCAGCCGAAGTGGAGGCGGTCGTGGAGTTTAGCTGACCCTGGACGATGTGTCAGCCTCTGCGCAGCGACATCGTACACGATGAGCTCACTAGCAGCGTGAGAGGTGCAGAACGTGTCACCTTGACCGACTCAAAGTATTCCCCTTCACCGATGAGAATCACCGCACTCCCGGTTTGATCGCTATTGCACGTCAGTGTCCTCAAAGAAACCAGGACGGCATTGCGCACAGAGAGTCGATGGCCTTTTGGATGGTACTAAAATTTGCATGGGCATCCGTAGACGAAACGTAAAGTGTTCCCTCAGGACACCCAGTGAGAGGGGATTCTCCGGAAGGTTTTTGAAGCTGGCAGGCTTGGTAAGTCGGCGAAAGAGCGAAAGCAATCCTGAGCAAGATGAAATGAAAGAAGAACGAAAACGACAGGCGCTTCATGAACAACCAGAAAGAGGGTGAATGCACAGGACGTTGTGCTGACCAATCAAAAGAGTGTGTTCGAAAGCAAGGTGGGCCGTTCCCGGTGGAAGAAAAAGAGAGAGTAAGGTGGAAGATGGTGTTGCAAGGGATATTTCAATGGCATAGAAGTGCACTGAGGCGGTATCCGCCGATCGAACGATAGGTCGCCGGACCATAGACCGGAACGGATCGTCTCCCAAGACCTAAGGTGAAGCCCTGGTGCCGCAGTATTCCCGTGTGTAGGGTTGACATCGCGACGGAAGGGAGTCCACTGGCATCTGCATGCGATGCAAAAAGTCTAAATCGCCAGGGACCACATGCAGACTCCGAGAACGAGCCGGTGCGGCATCGTGGATATGTTTGGCACTTCTAAATAAGGACCCGCGATGGGCCCTCAAGGGCGAGAGGTCGGATATCCTGCCACCTTGTTCTATGGTAGCCTCGCACTGTGTTCCCTAAAGGCTAACAAAAAGTTATGGCGACCTGAATGAGACCAAACCGCGCTACGGTGCGCACATACATATGCGACCTTCGGAGGCGGAACTTGAACGTTTGAACTGTTGACAACTGCAGAGCTGCCCCGTTGGCAAACACGGGTGCTGATCCTGGTTCTCCGAGAAATGTACTCTGAATACCAGTTGTGCACTGCAATTAATGTGAGCGTTCCCTGCGGCGGTAGGGACACGGTGCAACGGGTCGAATGGATCAAAGTCGTACACACTCAGTGGCCTTTTGCCAATCTGTTCTTGCCTCAGTTGACGAGTTCCCACGGGGATGGCGCTAAATTATCAAATATTCCCGCTACGTTTACGTAGTGGGGTTTTTCCGTAGGGCCTCGGTTTCACGATTTGGTGGTAAAAATCCAAAACACGTGACGACTTCCTTATACGGAGCTGATGACCAACAATGTCGACTAACCACCGAGCGTAAGACGATTGTCGTGCTACGTTCACGATGGAGCAAGGTGAGTGTCGAGGTTGTATAGCAAGCTGCACGCTCATTTCGAGGCTAGGAATATTCAACAGCAAGACTGTCATGCTGGCAGGACGAGTTTCACACACTTTGATGAACACACTTGGTAGACCTTGTGTGGTTGGTGAGCTTTATTGAGCCATTCTGACTGTGATGTTTCAATTGATCAAGCTGATGATTGACGATGGTATGCGAGTTCGAGATTCCTCGTCTTGTCTCCTAACTTCATTGTCTCACCTATGCACATTCTTCAGCTTCCATCTTGTTTTTCATTTTCCTTACACTTTCTTCTCCTCCCATTCCCCAATTGACCATCAACATCATACATGAAATGACTACAACCTCGTTTCCTCTGCTAAGTTTCAATTCACTTAACTTTGCATTAATCACACCTCATCTTG
>JBBPTA010000211.1:0-22393 GCA_038093915.1 Boletellus aff. emodensis
ATGACTAAAGGGAACAAATGTAAGTCATAGGCAAGCCCGCGACAACGAAGAAATGTTCGTAATCATAATAGTACATGCCAAAGATGGGGGAGCGGCGAGGACAACAAACGGAGAGGAAAAGGATGTGCGAGTAAGGAGAATAAACCGTAACAGTAACTCATTTTGATTGAAATCATCAGCGAAGATGACATCATTGACAAGACGATCCAGGTCACCAAGAGACTTGGTTGATGATGAGTTGTAAAACCAACCCATTAGGTGATATGTAGTCACATTGAGAAATGGTGTGAAGAATTGACGATTTGCAGTCCCAAGAAGTGTCCCTAGTCTATCATACCATGGCCCCTCATCAGTTGGATTGCTATCTCCATGATCAAATGTTGGAGCGTCACAGAACTGACTGAAGTATGACATATTTTCAGGGTCATAGGTGGGGAATGTGTTCTGGTACTGGCAATAGAGATTGAAGGAATCAGGATCGGTTTTGAGCCATGTCAAATCATGTTCCTGAGAGCTTGAGTGCGATAGGCTAGGTCTTTGATGAATATCGTTATCATCATCTGTGAGCTCCACATCATCTTCTGATATGTCAGGTGACTCAGGTCTGAGTGAGGATGCTTCAACAGGTATCATCAGCTCTGGGATGATGTCATGATATTGTTTTGGAAGATGACTAGATCACTTTGGCCTCCCAGAAGAGTGGTGTTACGATTCACCCCTTTCTTTTCTTCACCTTTATCGTTCTTCCTCGATCCGACTCGCCGGATCATTTGTCGTTAACGATTACTTCACGATCTGACTCATCGGATCCTTTATCATTATCCCTTACTCATAGTCCGATCCATCTCGGACTTCCTTTACCCTTTTCGGCCTATCGGTCATTCTGGCTTACGCCTTCGTCCGACCCAACTCAGACTTCTTACCTTCTTCCCTTTTGTTATCCTTATACGGTAGCTGGTCTGTGCACCTCACAGACAGGTATATAAACCCCAGTCGTCTAGCCATGTACCTTAAGCTAGACTTACCTGGCAACTACCTTGTTCGCTCCTCGCTCCCAAGCTTTGAGCCTCCTCAACCACCGACTAGCACCGCTAGCCCGGAAGTATCCTCATCCACCAACTAGCACCGCTAGCCTGGAAGTATCCTGTTACAAACGACTTAGAGGTGGGGCATTATCTCTTTTTATGTGAACCGCTTGGTCTACGTCTTTCACTTTCGTCTGCTTCGTCGATTTCTTCTTCCTTGTCTCGACACCGTCTGGAGTATTTAGATGACGTCATCTATCCGGCATTCTCACTTTACCCGCCGGATGGAACTTCCCCTTAACCGATCATCCTTAACTGTTCCATGTTCCCACGAACCTCTTTCGGCGTTACACTTCCCCTATCCACGGACGCATCTCCTCCCACAAGCGTATCTCTTACTGCGCTTGAGTTTCCCCACGAACCCCATCAGGTATCTCCTTATTCGTAAGGTACAGCTCTGCCTGAGTATATATTCGCGCATGTACTACTAGTAGACTTTAGCTAGTTCTACGCAATCTACGCCTAGAATTTAGTTCCTCTTCGAGTCACAGAAGGATAAGAAGAGAGAGAGAACGGCTAAGTTCACGCGTATGCGTAACAAAAGAACTAGCTCATCAAACCGCCCCTGCTAATAAAAGCAGAAGGGTGAGACACCCCGTACACCACGTCCTACCGACTCCCAGAAAGCAGCGACGACGACGTTTACGAAGAAACCCCCCATTACACTCCATCCCCTTCCCCTCAGCCGAGAAGAATCGCAGGAGGAAGTGCTCCTCCAACAAACCCTCTCTTCAGCCAACGAAGGAGATGGACTTCAGTTACCCCGGAGACTGCTTCCAGACCTACCCAACTACTCGCTCCAGTAGCTCGAGAGACTTCAGAACCCTCTTATAGACCCCACACTCCAGGAACACCATATCCCGCACCGCGGTCCCCATCCCCTATCCTCTCTATCGAAACAGACCCGGACATTCTCATGTCTGACCCCAAAGGAAAGAAACAGGCTAAGCCCTCGGAAGACGACCCTTCTCCGGAAGAAAACCCAAAGGGCCCGGAAATCAAAGCCGGATTACCGGGAGATTTCTCTGGGGATGCCGCAGATGCATCCAGATGGATAGCCGCTATGGAAGCCTACTTCATCATGAACCGACATATCTACTATCAAGATGATGTCAAAATGGCTACTTGTCTTAACAAGATGAGCAAAGGAAGAGGGGCAGTCTTCGCGGAGAGCCTCTATCCCAAGATCCCTCTTTACACATGGGATCTGTTTAAGGCGGACTTCAACAGCACCTTCGTTCCAATTGGGATCAAGGAACAAGCCCGAAACGATCTCTATGAAATGAAGCAATCCGACTTCCCGGATGAAAGGGAAAGGTCACTCCCCCAAAGAGAAAAGAGAGGCAACTTTGATGCCTATACCGCCACTTTTCACCTCAAAGCGGCTAAAAGTGGATTGGAGACCGGGTACGATGAAATCCTGATCGATACTCTCAGAAGAGGAGTAGATCATAGGCTTGCCAATATGATGGCAACAGTCAACCCCCAGCCTGCATCGTGGAAGGACTGGGTTAGCAAAGCTCATGTTTTCAACGAAAACATCATTCGACTCAAACAATTGCGGGGAAGGTGCGACTACATCCCTATGCCGCACGGAGGAGGGGCCCGACAGGCAGAAAGAGACCCAAACGCTATGGATATCGACTTTGTCAAACTCTCCCCGGTAGAAAGGGCGGAACACATGAAAAACAACAAGTGCTTCGTGTGTCATAGGACTGGGTGTAGGTCTTCCAATCACCGGAAGGGAACCGGAACTTCCCGTAACTGGAGGAAACCTCCTCAGAAGATAAACACCGTCGCAGTTACGGAAACCGATGCTTTGGCAACGTTTATCCAAGGATCGAGCCTACCCCGAGAAGAGTTACTCCGCATCCTTAAAGTCTGCACCACCGATGACGAAGAAATCCGAATGGTTACTATGGACCAGGATTTTTAAGAGGGAGGGAAGAAACGATGGCTTCTCCTCCCCTATCCCTAGCACCTGTATTTGTAACTGGTACCAAAGCCCGAGCAATCAAACTCCCCATTCTCTTGTACCAAAGCGCAGGGAAAAACTCCATCGAAACATCTGCTCTCATCGACAGCGGAGCTACCGGAAGCTTCCTTAGCAAGTTCCTAGTTAGAACCCATGGGTGGAAAACAAAGCGACTACCTAAACCAATCCTCGCGCATAATGTAGATGGATCCCTAAACAAAAATGGGATGATCCGCAGTACCGTGACAATCACTATGTGAATCGGTGACTATTCCCAACCAATGACATTCCTTGTCCTGGACTGTGGCAAAGAGCAAGTCATTCTAGGAATAAACTGGTTAAGGAAGGCAAATCCACGAATACACTGGGCCACCGGAAAGGTAGAACTACCGGATAAACCAGGACTGCCTATACCTCCACAAATCGAACACCGATACCTCCTACGGTACCTTATAGAAGAAACTGTGTCAAAGGTAACCCTCTCCACCGAGTTAGCTCAGAAATCCAACCAGCCAACTGTCGAACTGCCAACTTGCTATTCCGAATACGCAGACATATTTGGAGAACCGAAAGACGGAGAGCTCCCCCCAAATAGACCCTATGATCATGCCATAGATCTGGCACCCGATTTCTCCCCCAGAGTGGCGAAGGCATACCCCCTGAACCCCACCGAACTGAAAGTTTGCAAAGAATTCGTAAATGAGCATCTGCGATCCGGAAAAATCCGACCCTCGAAATCCCCACAAGCATCCCCCTTTTTCTTTGTCCAAAAAAAGGACGGAGGACTACGACCCTGTCAGGATTACCGATATCTCAACTCAGCTACTGTAAAGAATGCATACCCTCTTCCCCTCATCTCCGAGTTAATCGACAGCCTCCGTGACTCCACCATTTTTACCAAAATGGATATCAGATGGGGATATAACAACGTTCGCATCCTACCTGGCGATGAATGGAAAGCTGCGTTCAATACTCCATTTGGCCTATACGAACCACTTGTTATGTTCTTCGGGTTATGCAATTCTCCACCCACTTTCCAGGCCCTCATGAACGATATCTTCAAAGATATGATCTCGGAAGGATGGCTCATCATCTATATGGACGACCTAATGATCCATACACAAGATGACCGGGAACTCCATCATTTGCGCACCATACGGGTGCTTGATAGAATGAGGAAACATCATCTTTACCTCAAACTCAGCAAATGTCATTTTAACGTTTCTGAAGTAGAATATCTGGGGATGATCGTTCGACCAGGATCAATCACCTTAGACCCAGTTAAACTACAAGCCATCAAAGATTGGACACCACCTAAATCGGTAAAAGCAGTTTGATCGTTCATCGGATTCTGTAACTTTTATCGCAAGTTCATCCCAAACTTTTCAGCAATCTGTCGACCCCTTCATGATTTAACAAAGAAAGACCACGTGTGGGCCTGGACCCCTCAATGCGAGTCCGCCTTCCGACAACTACAGAAGGACTTTCTAACTGCCCCCGTATTGCGACTCCCTCGGTCAACCGACCCTTTTGGGTCATGACTGACGCCTCTCTGGGTGCAGCAGGAGCTGTTCTCATGCAAAAAGACGCCAATGGAGACCTACACCCCTGTGCTTATTACTCAAGAACCTTCTCCCCGGAAGAAAGGAACTATGACATTTACGACCGAGAACTCTTAGCGGTCATCAGAGCTCTCGAGGAATGGAGACATTACCTCACTGGAACGGTTCACCCAGTTACTATCCTCACCGATCATAAGAACCTGGCCTACTTTAAACAACCCCATAAACTTTCTCGACGACAAGCCAGATGGTGTTACGCTAGGCGTACCTTGAGGGATCGGACAGAGACTCAACGGCAGGACGCTCACGAAGAGGTACAACTCAGCCGAAGAGGACGGGGACTGTACGTTCAGAAGAACGGCTAGAGGGCTTGTACGCTCGAGAGCGGGCTAAGGGACTGAGGATCACGCTCGAGAGCGGACTAAGAGACTTGGGACTGGGAGGACTCAAGAGCACGCTGAATTGCGCAGATCGAGAATGAGGAGAAATACAAGAGGGATTGTCCTTATATACGATGGAATGCGCAGCAAGGAATCGTATGGAAGGCAATAGAACAATCGTAAAAGAAATGACAAAGTCCGAGTTGAGTCGGACATGGCGTAAGTGAGAATGACTCCCTAGGGTCGAAGATATGTAAGGAGTCCGAGTTGGGTCGGACGACGGGTAAACAAGTATGACTAAAGAGAGCAGATGTAAGTCATAGGTAAGCCCGCGATGATGAAGAAATGTTCGTAATCGTAGTAAAGCATACCAAAGACGGGGGAACGGCGAGGACAACAGATGGAAAGGAAAAAGACGTGGGAGTACGGAGAATAAATCGTAACACCCACCCTCACTGTCAAGTCCGGTTCTTCTCCACTCTGCTCCGGTCGGAGGTGCAAAGGGAGACTGGACAAAGGGGTGGAGTCGTCAGAGGCGGATGGACTTTGGCTTCAGCAATGCAGGTGGCACGCTGTGCCCTTGCGCGAAGTATGTCCTAAGTATTTCAGAGGACGGAGTTGACAATCGGAACGGAATCCGATAAAGCAAACAGAGAAGTGACTTAGATTTGATATACGAACTGAGGTTACAAATGGAGGGTACAGAGTTTATATATGAAGGTCCGGAGTTGGATTAGTAATGGAGATTGGTAAGTAAGAGGACTAAGCAGAGGAACTGCGGAGCTGTGCTCTGGATACAAGAGAAGCTGGAGCTGTGCGTGCGTAGGGAACACAGCTTCGGAGGAAGTCTAAGAGCGGAACTAAGACGAAAGGGGAAAGAGGAGACGGAGTTACCATAAATGGAATAAGGATGTACAAAAGAGGAAATGGAGATATGTCTGATATGTACGAGGTGCG
Organism: Boletellus aff. emodensis; assembly: GCA_038093915.1. Classification (NCBI taxonomy): domain Eukaryota; kingdom Fungi; phylum Basidiomycota; class Agaricomycetes; order Boletales; family Boletaceae; genus Boletellus; species Boletellus aff. emodensis. The sequence continues at coordinate 5,960 of JBBPTA010000211.1, forward strand.
TCTGTGATAAGATCGCACCGGAGTCCTTGACTGGAGATGGTCTGGAGGACCGGAGTGGGAACGCGGGATATGACAGTATCCCCCCCTTACGGCCTGAACCCTTGAAGGCCTAAGGTTGGAAGGAGACAATGCGGAGAGGGGATGAATGCGGAGTCCAAAAGCCTGGGGATGTCCGAGTGTCGAGGTATAAAGTCCGGCGTAGACCACTATCTGCTCTCTCTCATCAACCACTACCATGTCCAAAGAACTCAATATCACCAAGATCAATACCTGGTCCGATGAGCAGCTTGCAGAGGACGTGGACGACGACGAGGAGGTGAGCGTGGCGAAGTACGTGGAGCGATGGAGGCGGGCAAAGGAGAGGAAGGAGGCGGAGCGACAAGTGCGTGAGGAGGCGGAGCGCAAAGCGCAAGAGGAGGCAGAGAGGAGAGGGCGCGAGGCGGAGGAGAAGCGGAGGCTCAAGGAAGAGAGCAAGGGGGAAGCCAGAGGGAGGCCGGAGAAGTAGTGCGGTCACCCGCTCCACCCCTCGTGTACTTAGTCGAAAGTTTGAAACAAGCATGATTCGGAGGGTCGGAGGGAGTTCGGAGTGAACAAAACAAGGGTGGACGAGGCGAAAAAGGACGCCCCATCCCCCCCTTAGGCCGACGTCCCAGCGTCGGAGAGAAGGGGAAAGTGAGGGAGGAGGACGGAGGGGGAACAGAGGACGGAGAGTCAACACAGACCCGGAGAGGGCCCGGAAGACGAGGGAAGGCGAGGAGGGTGGAGGCCCAACAGGACAGGCAACAGACTGTGAAGGAGATGACACTGGAGATGGGGAAAACGCACGTGGAATGTCCAAAAGTGGACACGGCGGAACGGCCACTGTGATGGACGCGAGCGCTGCGGAGGGGGTGGCGAGTTGGTCAGAAGTGACGGAGTACGGAGAAACCGTTGGATGTCGTCAGAGACGACCGAGGGTGAACCCAAGGGTTCGACAGAAGATGCTAGCGATGCTGGCGGCCATAACACAAGTGCTCAGATAGGTAGGTCCAGTACCCAATTGATCAACGGATCACAGTGGGTGGACCAAGGCCCGAGGTCACAAGTGCCAGAGGGACCCAGTGGAGGTGACAAGCTGGAGTTGGGGAGTGAGTCGGAGGAGTGGAGTCTAGTGTTCATCAAACAGGGAGTTGCGGAGTAGGGTCGGAAGGAAGAAAATAGGAGTGTCAGAGGGAGACAGGAGGTCGGAGGGAGAGGGGACGGAACTGGAGGGAGAGGGACAGGACGCGTCTGAGGGGATGGAAACCGACTGACTGTGACACAGAGTCAGGACGGGTAGAGGTAGAGGGAGTAAGGGGAGATGCACTAGGCATCATCCTCATCCTCATCGACTGGGGAGCCAAGAGGTTCGGGGTCGGAGAGGTCGGAATTGAGGTCGGAGGTGGGATCAGAGTCGGGGTCAGAGTTGGGGTTGGAGATAGCATCCTCCGAGGAGGCATCGTCGCTGACGATGGGGGAGTCCTCTTCATCATCGGAAATGATGGAGGCTAAAGAGTGGGAGGAGGCGGAGTCCAAGTCCGAAGACTCGGAGTCAGACTCAGAGTGAAGGGAGGTGGAGGGAAGACCAGAGCCTCGTAAGGAGGGAGGAGGTTGGTCCGGAGAGGAGGACCCAGAGGTCCGAGAGTCGGAGTCGGGAGGCATAGGGGTAGGGGGTGTGAAGGCAGCAACGGAGGTATCGGAGGTGACGGAGGTGGATGAGGGTGTACCTTGGTGCACAATCTCGGATTGATGCTCCCAATACCTGGCGTCAATGGACTGTGCCAGATACCGGAGGTCCCAGAGACTGGTAGGCTTGCCTTGGCGGGAGATCTCGTCCTTGAGACGGTCCGGAAGACCACCATAGAACCGATGTCGGAGGGCGTTGTCACCGTAGCCTTCGAGTTGGCTTGCCAGCCGATTGAACTCTACGACATACTTGTTGATGCGCTGACCGGAGGACATGGTCAGGCACACGAGGTCATGTTCCACATCTCCGATGGAGTCATATGGACTGAAGTTGTTGCGGAGTTCTTGGACGAACTCGGAGTAGTCGTCCATCCAGAACAGATGGGACGATGAGTGGGGGTCAGAGGCCAGGAGGTCAGGTTCGAACCATTCGAGTGCAGAGCCCGAAAGGTAGGACTGTGCAAATGTCACTTTAGCACGGTCGGAGCAGAAGGCCTGAAGTCGATCCTGGAACTGGAGTTCACACTGCACGAGGAAGGTGTGGAGTGCACGGGAGTCAGAGCCATCAAACTGGTCAGGATGACAGACTCGGGTGTGGGAAGGAGTGGAAGGGGAGCTGCAGACAGGACTGGCTCTGGAGCGTGCCAGCGCATTGATGGCCTCGGCAAGAGCCAACATGGAGTCAGGGGGCAGCTCGGGGAGATGAGAGACAGAGGCAGAGGACGAAGTGAGTGGAACTGGCAGAGTGCCAGGTGGAGGGAGGACGGAACCACCACGTCGACTAGCGACAGGTGTCAGAGGTGCAGGGTCCAGAAAGGCAGACCTGGGGCGGTGTTGAGTGAACGAAATGAATCGTCCTTCCTCGTCTGAATCTGAGGAGGTGTGGGATGCACCAAGGGAGAGGAGGGACTGGTGACGCCCGGAGATGGACTGGGTCTGCCTGTAGGGTCTGCGATGCGACATGGGAGCTGATCTGTCATGCAAGTGTGAGTTCGTATATACTGTCAAGTCCGGTTCTTCTCCACTCTGCTCCAGTCGGTCGGAGGTGCAAAGGGAGACTGGACAAAGGGGTGGAGTCGTCAGAGGTGGATGGACTTTGGCTTCAGCAATGCAGGCACGCTGCACCCTTGCGCGAAGTATGTCCTAAGTATTTCAGAGGACAGAGTTGACAATTGGAATGGAATCCGATTGTTACGCAGGGCGTACCTCGAGGGATCGGGCTAAGGCTCGACGGCAGGACGCTCACAAAGAGGTACAACTCAGCTGAAGAGTTTGAGGACTATACGTTCGAAGGAACGGCTTCAAGAGGGATCCATTCAAGAGAACGGCTAGAGACTATACACCAGAGGTGGATTGAGGAGCGAAGGACTAAGAGTTCCACTACAGGTGGACAGAGGATGACTCAAGAATACGCTGGATTGCGCAGATCGAGAATGAGGAAAAATACAGGAGGGATGACCTTTATATACGACGGAATGCGCAGCATGGAATCGTATGGAAGGTCAAAGAAGAAAAGACGAAGTCCGGGTTGAATCGGACATTAGTAAGTAAGAATGACTCCCTTGGGTCGAAGGTGAGTAAGGAGTCTGAGTTGGATCGGACGACGAGTAAATGTGTATGACTAGAGAGAGCAGACATATGTCATAGGTAAACCTGTGATGATGAAGAAATGTTCGTAATCGTAGTAAAGCATACCAAAGACGGGGGAGCAGCGAGGACAACAGATGGAAAGGAAAAAGACGTGAGAGTACAGAGAATAAATCGTAACACCGATAAAGCAAACAGAGAAGTGACTTAGATTCAATATACGAACTGAGGTTACAAATGGAGGGTACAGAGTTTATATACGAAGGTCTGGAGTTGGATTAGTAATGGAGATTGGTAAGTAAGAGGACTAAGCAGAGGAACTGCGGAGCTGTGCTCTGGATACAAGAGAAGCTGGAGCTGTGCGCGCGTAGGGAACACAGCTTCGGAGGAAGTCTAAGAGCGGAACTAAGACGAAAGGGGAAAGAGGAGATGGAGTTACCATAAATGGAATAAGGATGTACAAAAGAGGAAACGGAGATATGTCCGATATGTATGAGGTGCGTCTGTGATAAGATCGCACCAGAGTCCTTGACTGGAGATGGTCTGGAGGACCGGAGTGGGAACGCAGGATATGACACTCACCCCCACCATCATCACTCCCCACCATCACACCCAAACCAACAACCATCTTTTCACCAACGATGACCCCCCTCACCAGGACCAACCACCCCCTCCCATCATCGAAGTTGACCAGGCCCACACTTGGAACTTCTCCATTACCTTCCCAAGTGAGGAAGGTGAAATGGTGTGGGGCGCTGCTACAGGAACCACGTGGTAGTCCCTCCACCATTCATCCTTTTTGGGCTTTCATAGATTTGATAGCGAAAGAATTAGTGGATGAGAATAGGATTGGACACCATCTTAATCATACTTTGTTTCCTATGGCTCAGCAAGCTTCTCGGCCCCTTGTTATCAGCGACCTACCTCCTCTCTGTCTTACTCGTCTGCCTCACTTTCACCTCATATCCTTCCTCTTAGACGATCTGCTTGAAGATCGAGGGATATCCCTTCTCCTCAAAGACACTATTGCCTTCCGTAACAATCCGAATCTTGTGTTGCTCATCCGGCTTCATCACTTCTACTTGGTAACCAGGGAGTCTACCTTCATAGTGATTGACACCTTAAACTCAGTCAATGATCATGAATCCAGGGCTAGGATCAATACCAACCTTGCCCTGGCCAGCCTCGCTAGCGCCAGGGACACGATCACTCAGTTCACACTCAATGAGGGATTGGGACTCGCAGTCCAACAACTCCCACGAGGAAACATCCTCCCTTTCCTCTGAACCAGAATTGCCATCCTCTCCACCAATGAACAACGATTCTATTTCTACCCTGACAATGCCGCAACTCCACTTGATTTGGACCTCAACATTGATGGAAGAGAGTCCCCTTCTGAACAGGAACCACCAACCGTCTCAGCCACTTCAACCCCGATGCAACACAACTTCACCCCAATCAGACCAGACACTCCGTGCCCTGAACCCAGTACCCCAGTGGGATCCTCCCCCGAGCTCGTTGCAGTCCCTGATGCTCCCCGACCCCAGAGAGTTTGCCTACACCATGACCAAGCTCAACCTGCTTCAAGATTGGGTAACTACCGTCACATGGGCTATCGAGGGAGATCTCCTGCCCCCAGCAGGACTTTGGATGGACGAACTACTGAGAGCAACCTGCAGCCCTCTGTCGAGACCAGCACCTCTGCCACCCCTCTCTCTCCCACACCTTGAGGGAGCGATCGATTGGCAATTTGCCACCAATGTGGGTCCAGAGATCACTATTGACCCACCTGTCAACATTATCTCTGCCCTTTCTGTCACCTTCCCACTCCCGGGTATCCCCAATATGCTTGCCCAGAACGTGTTTGCTCAGCTTGCGGAGAGCGTGGTCATGGATGACCAGCCTGCCCAGCCCTCTCCTATGATGATGCTTCCGATGATGGAGACGGACATGAGGCCAACACCGGTGGTGGTAGTGTCTGAGTCAGTGACTCCGACCTATCATGGGGGTATTGTTACAAACAATCTAGAGGTGGGGCGGTATCTGTTTATCCAGGAGCCAATCAGCCTATGTCTTTCTCTTCACTCATGGCCTACATTATCTAATCTCTTTCCTTCACATTCCTGCATCGAGTATATAGATGATGTGGTCTATCCGGACTTCCCTTACTCTTCTGACCCGGATGGATCTTCCCCCTTTCACTAACATCGCCTCCCGTGTTCCATATTCCCATGTTCCTCTTTTGGCAGTACACTTCCCCTGACTCAACAGACATACTTCTCCATTAGTCACATCTCTCGCTGCGCCTATGTTTCCCCACGCACCCCATCCGGTAATTCCACTTATAGTGTATGGCTCTGCTGGGATATTTATACATGAATGTACTTGTAACTATTCTCTAGCTAGTTCTATGCAATCTACATGTAGTTTCTAGTTCGCCCTCGAGTCCGAATGATCGGATAGAGAGAATTCCCTTCAGTCCCATCAACCGCTAGAACTGAAGCTATGCATATGTGTAACACAAATGGGTCAGTTGGAGAGGAGTACTTGATTTTGTCAGCCAGGGTGGTGTCGATCAAGGAGATAAAGTGATCTGCGGGAAGAAGGATGACGTTCTGATTATCAGATGACAGGTCAACGTCGTCTCTGCAAGATAATGCGTCCACAGGTCCCATGCCGCTGGTGGGTTGGTGAGAGAACATGAGGTCGAAGTCCTGCAGGAAAAGCATCCATCGAGCTTGCCGTCATGACAGCTTATAGAGTTGCTTAAAATAGGCAAGGTTCTTGTGGTCAGTGAGGACAGTGACTGGGTGAGCCATGCCTGTGAGGTAGTGTCACCATTCTTCCAGTGCACAGATGACCACAAGGAGTTCACAATCATAGATGTCGTAATTACGTTCCTCGGGTGAGAAGGTCCTGGAATAGTACATGCAGGGATGGAGGTCACTGTTGGCATCCTTTTGCATTAAGACCGCCCCAGCCGCAGTTAAGGATGCGTCTGTCATAATCCAAAATGGGTCCTGTGTGCAGGGGAGGCAGAGAACAAGGGCTTGCAGGAAGGTATCCTGCAGAGTACGAAAGGCGGTGTCACATTCAGTCGACCACAACCATGAACTAGTTTTCTTAGTAAGGTCATGAAGTGGTCAACAGATGGCAGAGAAGTTCGGAATGAATTTTTGGTAGAAATTACAAAACCCAATAAAGGAGCGAACTCCTTTCACCAATTTGGGAGGGGTCCACTCCTTTATGGCTAGGAGTTTGACCAGGTCTAGCATGATTGTCCCAGGTTGTACGATCATTCCCAAATACTCCACCTCGTGTACATTGAAGTGGCACTTGCTGAGTTTGAGGTGGAGGCGATGGTCTCTCATTCGCTGTAAAACCCGGGGAGTCTGTTGGTGATGGAGTTCTTGGTCTTCCTTTGTGTGGATCATGAGGTCATCCATGTAAATGATCAACCATCCCTCGGCGATCATATCCTTAAAGATGTCATTCATAAGGGCCTGAAAGGTAGGGGGGGAATTGCAGAGTCCGAAAAACATAACCAGTGGTTCGTACAGCCCAAACGGAGTGTTGAAAGCTGCCTTCCATTCATCACCAGGAAGTATCCTGACATTATTGTACCCCCAGCGGATGTCCACCTTCATAAATATGGTAGACTCTCAGAGTTGGTTGATCAGCTCAGAGATAAGGGGTAATGGGTAGGCATTTTTGATTGTTGTGGCATTGAGATGTCAGTAGTCTTGACATGGTTGTAATCCTCCATCCTTTTTTTGTACAAAAAAGAAAGGTGAGGCTTGGAGTGATTTGGATGGACGGATCTTCCCTGATTTTAGATGTTCCTTGATGAATTCCTTACAGACCTGGGTTTCCTTAGGATTCAGGGGGTAGGCTTTTGCTACTCGAGGAATGAAATCTGGTTTTAGATCTATAGCATGGTCGTAACTCCAGTTGGGTGGGAGTTCTCCCCCTTTTGGGTTGTCAAAGACATCCTTAAAGGCAGAATATCTGGAAGGTAGTTCCATAGCGACAATTTTGTTTTGCTGGGCCAGTTTGGTGGATAAGGTTACTTTGGCCAGGGTTTCGTTGGTCAAATGTTGTATCAAGTAATTTTGATCGATCCAATTGTCCTTTCTCTTGTTTGTTGTTTCAGGTATGGTTACTTCTCCACTTGACCAGTTAATCCAAGGATTCACAGATCGCAACCAGTCTATTCCCAGAATGGCCCTTTCTTTTCTACAGTCTAGTACTAGGAAAGTATGCTTGAGTCGAGTGGTTCTGATCCGGATAACCAGAGAGGTGGTTTGCCGGATCATGCCACTTTTGTTGAGGGATCCGTCCACATTATGGGCTAGGACTGGTTGAGGTAGTTTACAAGTTTTCCAGCCCATTCTCTGAATGAGGAATTTACTGAGAAAACTTCCTGTTGCTCCACTGTCTAATAATGCTGATATGTTGATGGTGTTTTCGCCTTCTGCTTGATACAAGTGAATGGGGAGTTTGATTACTTGAGCAGACTTATTTGTTACAAATACAGGCACCAGGGTCAAGGGAGGAGAAGCCATCGATTCTTCCCTCCTATTTAAAAATCCAATTCAATCTACACCATCCTGATTTCTTCTTCATTGGTAGTGCATACTTTGAGGATGCGAAGGAGCTCCTCTCTGGGAAGGTCCAATCCTTGGATAAACGTAGCAAGGGCATCTGTCTCAGTTGTAGTGGTTACTGCATTTACTTTCTGCCTTGGTGGACGGTTACCTGGGTTTCTTCCCTTTTGGTGGTTGGAAGAACAACACCCAGTTCAATGACAGACAAAGCATTTGTTGTTCCTCATATGCTTGGCTCATTCTACTGGAGAGAGTCAGATGACATCTACATCTATGGCATTGGGATCTCTTTCCACATGTCTACTTCCTCCTCCTCCGTGCGGCATGGGGATGTAGTCCTTCTAGCCTCTTAACTGTTTGAGGTGAATGATGTTCTCGTTAAATATGTGGGCTTTATCAATCCAGTCTTTCCAAGTAGTGGGTTGCGGATTGATGGTGGCCATCATGTTGGCAAGTCGGTGGTCGACTCCTCGTCTAAGAGTGTCGATTAGGATTTTGTTGTATCCTTTCTCCAAGCCACTCTTGGCTGCTTTCAAGTAGAAAGTGGTGCTATAGGCGTCAAAACTCCCTCTTTTATCTTTATGTGGGAGGGTCTTTTCCCTTTCATCCAAGAAGTCAGACTGTTTCATCTCATATAGGTCGTTCCTAGCCCTCTCCTTTACTCCTATGGGCACAAAGGTGTTGTTGAACTCGACCTTGAACATGTTCCAAGTGTAGAGTGGGATCTTTGGATACATGCTTTCGGCAAAGATAGCTCCTCTTCCCTTACTCATTTTATTGAGGCAGATGGTGATCTTCACATCTTCCTGGTTGTAGATGTGTCAATTAATGATGAAATAGGCATCCATCACTGCCAGCCATCAAGAAGCATCTGCAGCTTCTCCTGAGAAGTCAGAGGGTAACCCTGCTTTTATCTCCGGGGATTTAGGGTCTATATCACCAAGTTGTTCCAGAATTGAGTAAGGTTCCTCCCCTGAGGGTTTCTTTCCCTTTTGATCAGACATGATGGTGTCGGGATCAGGTACTGGTATTGAGACCGGGGGAGGGGAGATAGGAATGGAAGGGGATCAGGGCGTAGGGGTGGGGGTTCCGGGGGTGTTTGGTCTGTATGTAAGTCCTGGGTCTGACGTTTCTCTAGAGATTACTGGTGGGGCTAGTAATCCTGGTGCTGCCTGTATATTATCTGGGGTAACCGATGGACGTCTCCTTCATTGGCTGAACAAAGGGTTAGCAGGGGGTCTACTCCCTCCTGCTGCGATTCTCTTTGGACGAGGAGAAGGGGATGGGGTATGTTGAGGTCCTTCTTCCTTGTAGAAGATATCTTTGTCACTACTTTCTGGTGGTCGGTAGGATGTGTTGGAATGCATAGTGCCCTTCTGCAAAAATAGCAGGGGCAGGAGGCGAGCTAGTTCTTTTGTTGCGCGTAAGCGTAGTTCCTAGTTCTGGACTCACTCTGGAGGATTAAGGGGGCTCTCTATCCAAGGGTTCAGACTCAAGGATGGACTAGAAACTACACATAGATTGTGTAGAACTAGCTAGGGTTCTGCTACAAGTACATTTGTGTATAAATACTCCAGCAGAGCCATACACTAAAAGTGGGAATACCAGATGGGGAATGTGGGAAAACGTAGGCACAGCAAGAGATATGACTATGGGAGAAGTACGTCCGTTGATTTAGGGGAAGTGTAACATCAAAAGGGGAACATGGGAACTTGGACTTCAGAGGGTAATTTAGCAGAAAGGGGAAGATCCATCTGGGTGCATATCAGAAGGGAAATCCAGATAGATGAAGTCGTCAATGTATTCGAACCAGGAACGAGAAGGGAAGAAATTGGATAGTACTGACCATGAGTGAAGGGAAATACATAGACCAACTGGTTCGGAAACAAACAGATAGCGTCCCACCTCTAGATTGTTCGTAACAGTAATGTAGGTGGAAGGGCTGATGGTACAAGGACTGGGGCTTGGGTTGAGACTAGGAGTACTTGGGACTGAGGAGGTTGCTGTGGATGAATGGGAGCTGAGGGCTGTGGGCATGCTGGAGCTAAGGGGGTGGTGACTGGTCCTGGGTTGGAGTACTGTGAGAAGGAGCTAAGGAGTCAACGGAGTTGTCAAGGGGTCTGATGACTAGTGACTGAGGGGGTCTGGGGTGGTGTAGTTAATTCCTCGTCAGAAGACTCTGGGGCAGTGAAGTGCGATATGGCAACTGGGGTATGTCCTTCTCCTAAATAGGAGGGACCAAAGAGATTCTCGATCTTTTGTTATGCAAAGCGTACCTCGAGTGGTCAAGCTAAGACTTATCCCTTGGCAGAATGCTCATGAAGAGGTACTACTCAGCCAGGGGAGGACCTAAGGGACAAAGGGGACAATATGCTTGAGAAGTGGACTAGGACTGTATGCTCAAGGAAGAGCAGTTGAAGACTATTCATTCAAGAGAACAAACCTAAGGGACTAAGGTTGTCAAGAGACAAGCTGGAGGACAGAGGAGTGATTCAAGAATATGCTGTATTGCGCAGATCAAGAATAGCATACAAGATACAGGGCAGTGGTATAAATAGTGGGGAACACATATGTGTAGAACACTATGGAAACAGATGGAAAGATGGGGATACTAAGCTGTGGTGAGAGACACAACTGCAGAGAAGGCTGTCCATAAGGGAAACAAGAGAAGAGACAAAAAGGGAAACAAAAGGAAAGCTAGAGTTGGAACAAGGCTAGCCATTGATTGCTCACAATGAGAAGAATATGAACATAAGTATAGGAAAGTAGACCTAGTATGGTCATTCATGTAGGACAAAGGTAAGACAAGATAAGGAGGTTCAAAGTCAAGGAGAAAATTGTAACACAAGACATGAACATTATGGTATCAGTGTCCAACCCTACTGTATTCATGCTGCTTGACTTTGACTAGGCAAGGAAGATCAGGAAGACACAATACCCTACAGATGTGAACATGGAAATCATGTGACAACTGAAAGACATGGTAGGTAGTGTTACAATTTGTTCTTGTTACACGTACGCGTGAACTTAGCAAGCTTCTCTCTCTCTATCCAGTTGGACTCGAGGATGAACTAAATTCTATGCGTAGATTGTGTAGAACTAGCTAAGGACTACTAGTAGTACATGCGCAAATATATACTCAGATAGAGCTGTACCTTATGAATAAGGAGATACCTGATGGGGATCGTGGGGAAATGCAGACATAGTAAGAGATACAGCTGTGGGAGATGATGCGTCTGTGAATAGGGGAAGTGTAACGCTGGATGGGGAATATGGGAACGTGGAACTACATTAGGTCAATCTGTTAAAGGGAGGTTCCATCCGGCAGATAAAAGGGAAATGCCAGATAGATGACATCATCTAAATACTCCATCCGGGGACGGGAAGAAGAAGAAGAAGCAGAAGAACCCGAGCGTAAACAAACCTGTAGACCTAGGGGCTCGCACACAAAAAGATAATGCCCCGTTTCTAGATTGTTAGTAACAGTTCTCCTTTCTCACACATCTTTTTCCTCTCCATTTGTTGTCCTCGCTGCTCCCCTATCTTTGGCATGTACTACTACGATTACGAACATTTCTTCATCATCACGGGTTTACCTATGACTTACGTTTGTTCTCTTTAGTCACACTTGCTTACTCGTCGTCCAATCCAACTTGGACTTCTTACTTATCTTCGACCCTAGGGAGTCATTCTCGCTTACACTATGTCCGATTCAACCCGGACTTTGTCACCCTTCTTTGACCTTCCATACGATTCCATGCTGCACATTCCTTTGTATATAAAGGACATCTTTCCTGTACTTTTCTCTATTCTCGATCTACGCAATCTAGCATATTCTTGAGTCCTCCTCAGTCCACTCTCAAGCATGGTCCTTAGTCCTCTATCTCTTAGCCCGCTTTTGAGTGAGTAGTCTTCAACCGTTCTCTTGAACATATAGCCCTCTTTGACGTTCCTTCGAACATATAATCTTCGTCCTCTTTGGCTGAGTTGTACCTCTTCGTGAGCATCCTGCCATCAAGTATTAGTCCGATCCCTTGAGGTACGCCCTGCATAACAGGTAGGGGCATCATCAAGGCTAACCATAACATCTGGATGCTGGAATACATCATGAAATGTAGGACATGGGTAACCTGATGGCCATAGAGTTGCATGACAAAGGCATAATTTTAGTTTCATACATTAATAAATAGTAGAGCCCTCCAGGTGGTCCTAGACCCAGATAGCCTGGATAGTGTCTGTGCTTTCACACATGTCCAACACAACTGAAATGTTCATTCACAAGTTAAGAGTGCATGCAATCAATGTCAAGTTGTGCACTAGCATATTATCCAGATGAAGTTCAAACCAAAAAGGGGTGAGAAAACAGTCAATTATTTGATAAGTGATTACGTAACTCGCCCCCCCCCCAAGAACCTGAACCCTAAACGGGTCTAGGAATAATTTTTGGATGTGTAATCGAGGCGCGATTGGGCAACGAGTGTATGTACACGTGTACTACGAACGACAAAGTTGGTGCGCATCTGGGCGCAGCGAGATACGCCATGTCTGACATCGATGCAAGGCTCATCGTGACGAGCTGAAAGAGTTGAAGGACTTGCGTTCTTGGAGAGCGTCGGACGCCGTCAATTGGCACATCGCTAAGAATGATGTCAGCGTATGTCATGGGGCGAGAATAGTGCAAGGGTACCCACAAGAGGATGTACTACGAGACGGCCACGACAGATGGCGTCGATAACACCCGGGGACATTCATGTAGCAGCAGAAACAAGTACCAGGTCCGCCCGAGCACACAGAATCGAGGCCCAGGGCCACTAGCGAACGAGTTGGGTTGGGCAGTGATATAGGCAAATTAGAGCGCCAGAGTGGCGAAAATGGCATAGTATGCGGTAGGATAGGATTCGGGACGGATGACACCACGAGCGGCGCATGCAACGAGCCCGGACGGCTAGGGACGTGGGCGCTAGCTAAGGAAGAGACTGGCCAGTATAGGCACTATGGACAAAAGTTAACAGATATGCATGAATCGTCCAACTGTCAACCAAGCGCCCTACGCCTGAGGCCTATCGAGGCACTAAACCTGACAAGACGTCAAGATAAGCTCAAGGCGGGCACTAGAGTGTCGGCAGAAACAGGACGACTCACCCACACGGATGGCCACAGGGTCACGTCAAGGTCGTGTCTCATCACAGCATGTCAGCAAGTGCACGTGACTAATAACCATAGACGGCGGCTCAAGCACATCTACAGGTTGCACGGACGAGACAGAAACAACGCTATATTTTATACGAGCTACGTGACAGACTGCTATGGACTGCGAACGGAGTGCTACGGGACACCGAGGGGTTGAGATTCTTGAGAGTGCACATCAAGCACGTCCACCTCTGGTGCCACTCCCACAGAGATGTCGACCGACCGACGAGCTCGCCACTCTCCGACCGGATTCGACCTACGGACTTTGGCGTAGTTCCTGCGTAATCTATCCATATAGTACCGCTTGCTGTTGAGAAATCCATGATATGCGCTCCATCAGTCGAACCTCAAGAAAACAAGTGAATTCGTTTGTTGCTCACCAAAGGACAAAAAAGATATTGCTGCTTTACGCTGTGAGCGAACTGACGAGCATTTCGTCATCATCTGCAGGGTAAGCGAACACGTTCCCTGCATTATATTCCTCACGCGTGTCAGGGTAGACGGCAACCACCTAGTAGAAATTGTAGAGTTGATGCGCTATACACTTAAAAGGGGGAAAGGGATGAAATGCATAAACATCCATCAGTGAATTGCCCCCCCCCCATATCCTCTGCGATAAATGGGACCTTTACACGACGATACCTGAAAATACGTGAGCCTGATGTAGTGTCAGGTGAGTGAAATGGCGTACATTGCACATATATCTGACTATTCGTGCTGGGCTGCCGCTGTAATGGTTCAATGCGGCAATGAAATAAGCTGTAACGCAGTCCTGCTTCGAGAGGGACGAGCCGTCTTGTTTTTTGAGAGTATAGCATGTAGCACTTCGATGTCCTGACTATCAATCCGCCACCTCACACACTCAGAGGATCACAGTGACGCCGAAACCTTCTCAAGGGCGCAGGTCTTATGTAAATGGGGAATGCGAGGCCAGATATCCGCCACGACAGAGTCCGATGCTGTAGGAAAGTGAGGTATCTTGAAGACCGAGGTTGCAAATTTCGCTAGCGGGCCGCGATAGAACTAAGAAGAACGTATAGGGGAATCGGAGAAGCGTAGTGGCGTCACCTGGCGTCAGGCGATTGGAAGCACATGAATGGGAAGCAAAGTACCAACGCACCAAGCAAGGGATGCCAGGCAAAGCCAACACATATTTCGCTACGAAAGAATGTTAGCTTGGCGCAAAACAAAGGAGCGCTGTCGCTGAGGGTACTGTCACTCTCTGGAGCATCTACAAAAGGGGAGAGATCATCCTGGACGACCCAGTCGCCATCCAGGAGTGAGTCGGAATTCGAGTCCAGCCTGTGCTCAGAGTGCACAGGAATGGCAGTATTCGTGAGTTCAATACAGAAGATGTCAGACAAGAACAAAGCTGCTTCCTCGAGATTGACCTACAACTTAGCGTTCATCACCATGTCAGAACTTTCCTGCCGTGTGAGGATATATTTGCAGGGCTCTGGAAAGTGCCTCCTCAAATCTAGATACATCTAGTTCTGTTGGGACTGTTGGAGACTATCACGAGTCGTATCCTACGATGTATAAGTGATGACATATAATAGTGCGACGATTCACATACGACGAAAGATGGTGACAAAGCTACCGTATCACGTGCCACCTACTGGTGACGCGCTGCTGTGGCCCAAGAAATCCAACAGGGACCACGTAAAGGGACCTGGCCTAGATCCCACATAAGCAACGGGACAATTATATCAGCCGAACGGCGTACGTAGTGGAACCAGATATCATAACTGGGTAGTTCGAGGTATTTTTGGTCACCAAGGGTAGTTGGCATCTTTGGTGATGCTGCAAGGTGCTGAATGGGGGACATAGCTGAATACATAGATTGAAAGCAGAGCGACTGTGTGAGACGTACCCTTTTTTTATGCAAACGGTTCGAATGCCCGTTCATAAGTTGACCACTGGCGTAAATTGTACATTTGTCAAGCGTCAAATATCCACCTACAACTTTTTACTTTTGACATTCGTGCTTCTTGTCCACTGCCAATGTCCAGTAGGGCGTTACGCCCTTTGGGAGGAACTCGATCAGTGGGGTAGCGGCTAGGCGAGAGAACCAGAGGATACCATTTTGCGGCGGCACCCCGCACTCGGTAACATCTCTGCCAGCCCAACCAACCACTCAAGGGTCGGTTTATGATCCCAGCGTATCACAAGGTTAGCTGTGTGGACGCGTTCGGACGGCTCGGGTCCAATGCAGATCCAGTTCGACGTGAGGGAACAAACCGAGGTGTTCTCATTCACGCGTTCATGCCCGCCGCTTTTCTGGACCTTCCAGTTCGAATGTGCATGAACGTTATCGGCATACCTAGTATTTGTCTATTCGAGGATTCGCACTAAGCATGAACCACACACTGGTCACACCGCAGTGCAAAGCCCAGTTTAGGCTACCGCCATACGACCGAAGAAGTTGGATCTCACCATTTAAAGTTAGCACATAGTATGGCGAGCGTTGTGGATGTTGGGGTTCTGGCTGCTAGGTGCGCGCGAGTTCGTCTGACAAGCTCTCGTGACGATCCAAAATAATCTCACCAGAAGATTGCTTGAGCTCTCCCTCTAGAATCACACACCGCCCTCCTGCTAGGCATCCGGGGCGGAATCTGCATTTTATATTATTTTTCAGGACCATCGCCCGCGACATCCGGCCATAATGCCTGGGCATCCCATTAGGTGATCCACTGTGAGTCACATCGGCACATATTACAGTGGAGGCCTTGCTAGGTCTCATACCTTCAAAGGCCTAGGGTGAGGCGGAAGGCAAAATTGGGGTGGTGCGGAGGATGTGTCAGCTTCAATCCGTCAGCAACTTGGCTAGTCCCGGCGAAGAGAGAAAAAGGGTGGTGCAGCAGTGGCGCATTACGTAGGGCAATGACGGAGTATGGAAAAGAGGTAGTGGGGACAGCGCACAATGTGTGAACGCCCCCAATATTGGTCTTCTTGCTCCACGTGTTTCTGCATTCTGGTTCTATCTTCGCCCGCGGTAGGCCGGTGTGCGCGAGGTGGCGTTTGATCACCGAAGGCCTTCTAGAGCTCGGTTTAGGTCCTAGTGGAGCTCATATCGCTGATAAGGATGCCGCCGGGCTGCCCCAAATCGTCGTAGACGCATTTGTCGCATCACGTGTCTGCAAAGCCATTGTATACCCTTGAACTTGGTGTTCGGAACGAGCACATTGTGAGCCCAGAGCCCGGGACTGGTCAACACGCCACCGCACAGAACACATGGAGCGGCGAACGTACTTTATCCCTCATCACCAACACCAAAGCAGACCTCACTTCCTCCCTCTACCTGGTGAGGTCATTTCGCTCGTTTCGTCCTATGAGCTTCGAGATC
>JBBPTA010000213.1:0-22345 GCA_038093915.1 Boletellus aff. emodensis
GGCTGTTTTGTGTTCTGGCATTGTGGCATGAAGGGGTACTGGAGCTGGGGTTGTGGCTGTGGTGGGGGCTGGGGCAGAGGCGAAGGCCGGGTTGGGTGTGGGGACTGATGGGGGAGCCACGGTTGGTGCTGGGGGGGTTGCTAATAGGCGAGTTGTTCGTGAAAGGAACATTCGATGACGGTGGCGAGGGGTGGGGGGTAGTGGTGGTTCTGCGGTGCTGGGGGACGAAGGTGCTGTGGCGGGGTTTTCCTCATCGGAGGATTCTGGGACTATGATGCTGGGTATGGTTCCTGGGGTGGGTCCTTCTCCTAGATATGAGGGACGACGGAGATTCTCGATCTTTTGTTATGCAGGGCGTACCTCGAGGGATTGGACTAAGGCTCGACGGCAGGACACTCACAAAGAGGTACGACTCAGCCGAAGAGAACAAGGGCTATACGTTCGAAGGAACGGCTCAGGAGTGATCCATTCAAGAGAACGGCTGGGAGACTTATACACCAGGAGGTGGACTGAGGAGCGAAGGACTAAGAGTTCCACAGAGAGTGGACTGAGGATGACTCAAGAGTACGCTAGATTGTGCAGATCAAGAATGAGGAAAAGTACAGGAGGGATGACCCTTATATACAAAGGAATGCACAGCATGGAATCGTATGGAAGGTCAAAGAAGAAATAACGAAGTCTGGGTTGAATCGGACATTGTGTAAGTAAGAATGACTCCCTTGGGTCGAAGATGAGTAAGGAATCCGAGTTGGATCGGATGACAAGTAAATGCATATGACTAAAGAGAGCAGACGTATGTCATAGGTAAACCCGCGATGACAAAGAAATGTTCATATTCGTAGTAAAGCATACCAAAGATAGGAGAGCGGTGAGGACAACAGATGGAGAGGAAAAAGACGTGAGAGTACGGAGAATAAATTGTAACACTTATCCACATCTAGTTGCCATCACCCAGATGATGGGTCTCTTACATGTCCTCTGTCATCCATCTGTCCAGTCACCACCACCCTCCTCATATGTCCTCCACTACCCACCCACACCTGATTGCCACTATCCCTGATTGCCACCACCCATGCTGTTGACAGTCCAACAATCTACATAATACCCATCCTGTTTCACCTGTCATTCACCTATGTTCAGTCACCACCATCTGGGTGACCCTCCTCCTATGCTCTCATTGCCCATCCATCCTAATTGCCACCACCTACTTGATATCCCTCATACATCTTCTACCACCCACCCATACCCAATCACCACTACCTGAGCTGTCAATGGCCTATGCACACCCCTCCTGCTTTGTCTACCACCCACTATATAATGCCTCCTGTGTATCCTCTATCATCCATCCATGCCTAATCACCACCACCCAAGCTGTCAACAGGTCCAACAGCCTGTGCAATACCCCTCCTACTTTGCCTGCCACCTACTTATGTCCAGTCATTACCATCCACCATGCAATCTCCTGTGCATCCTCTATTGTCCACCCATGCCTGATGACCTGATGACCACTACCCAAGCTGTTGATGGGTCCAATGGCCCATGCAATGCCTTTTCTACTTTACCTGCCACCCACTTGCACCTGGTCACCACCACCTGCTATGCAATGCCCTCCATGCATTTTCTATTGCCTACCTATACCCAGTCACCACCACCTGTGCTGTTGATGGGTTCAATGACCTGAGCAATACTCCTCCACACCCTCTGTCACCCATCTATGTCTGGTCACCATCACTGTACATCCCACCTTGCACATTTCCTGTCATCCACAGCCCACCTGTGCCCATTGACAATCACCTGTGCTGTCAATAGGTCAAACAATCTGTTTGATGCCTCATCTACAACTTGCCATCACCACCTGCTCACCATTCTCACCCCATTATCACTCACCCCTGCTTTTATCCCAGATCTGTCTGTCTACTGGTGAGCTATAATTACCAAATAAGGAAACTACAACTGACTACACCTCAGGGACTCATTGTTGACATACAAGATGCATATAGACACAGTCAGATACATAGATAATAATTTTTAATAATTTTATTTCTTTTGTTTCTTTCCAGTGTCAGATGTCAAGTGGTTTATCAGAGTGTTGGCACATCTATATGTGATTATATAAGTGTGCACCACTCAGTTTTTGTACAATACATTGCTTAGTTATACCTTAGTTAATAGTCAATCAATCAGTAGTATATACAAAATTAATATGTATTTTAAAAACTAGATTCATAACATGAAAAATCATGGAAATTATATTTTACCTCTCCCCATGTGCCAAAGGCACATTGGGTCACCCCCCTCCTAGTCTTAAAGTGAATGGAGGATGGGGTGTGTGAGTTTCGTCAGTGGTGGTTGGGGAGGGGAGGAGGATGTGGGTGGGTTTTGTTGGTGGTGGTTGGGGAGGGTGTGTCAGTAAGAGTCCTTTGCCAAGTCAACCAACATTTTTGCCATGTGTATTTCTGTTTTTGGTAGCACTGCCACCTGCCAACTGCATTGTCCCTTTAGTCAGTGTCCATTTTAGATAGCACTGCCACCTGTTGCCTGACACTGTTCTCCCTTCAGTAGCCTGTTTAGGTGGCAGTGCTGCTGACCAATGTCCTTTCAGTAGCAAGGCTGGACAAGACTAGATATGTAAGGCAAGGCTGGAATTCAAGAAAAATAGTGAAATAAATAGTAAAAAATAGCGAAAAAATTGTAAAAAAATAGGTGATACCTTGGAATGTCAGTGCCTTCAATGATGAGGTGGCAAACTATAAAAAAAACTGCAAAATAAATTGAGAAAATTGCGAAAAAAATTGTGAATAAATAGGTGGTATTTGTCCATCTATTGAGAACAGGATTGAGAATAGGACATCCCCACTGAGAAATTACTTGCACCTCAAAAAAATGAATTAGTATGAGGACATTGCATCTATTCTAAGATTTCCAGTTTATCAATCCAATTCTATCTTCCCAATCTCTTTCATTGGGTAATTCCTTCTGCTCATTGGGTAATTCCCTCTACTCATTGAATAATCTCTCTGCTCATTGGGTGATTCCCTCTGCTTATCAAGTAATCCCTCTGCTCATCAAGTAATTCCTCTCATCAGGGAATTTGTGAGAGAAAGATAATCCATTATATAGCCATGATGGAAATTATTTTGTATTTATAAAAGATTGTCTTTCTCTCACTACTCCCCTAATCCTGCTCATTGGGTGATTCCCTCTATTCATCAGACAATCCCTCTGCTTATTGAGTAATCTCTCTGCTCATTGGGTAATTCCTTTGCTCATCAGGTAACCCCTTTACTCATTGGGTAATCCCTCTACTTATTGGATAATCTCTCTGCTCATCAGGTAATCCCTTTGCTCATCAAGTAACCCTTTTGTTCATCAGATAACCCTTCTACTCATCAGATAACCCCTCTGCTCATTAGGAAACCCCTCTACTCATTGAGTAATCTCTCTACTCATTAGGTAATCCCTCTCATCTGGTCATCCCTCTCCTGCCCAGTTTCCCCCTTCAAACCTTTAAAATAATCAAAATAAGAAAACTACCTCTCTATCATGTACCAATAGCATATTTGGTCACTCAGGTTCATCAGGTGATTCTCTCTGTTTATTGGGTGATTCCCTTTGCTCATTAGGTCATCTGACCTCTCCCTCACCTTCAAACCTTGATTCAATCAAATTAAAAAAGCTACCCAAGTCCCCACCATGTGCCAATAGCATATCAGGTCACTCCCTCTCCTCATCTTGAGATGAAGGCAGGATGGTATGTGGAAGTTTCATTGGCAGTTAAATAACATGAAGATTTTCTGATTGGCAGCCTATGCCAGAGCTGGGCCCTGGGATGTAGAACAGTGGGATGGCGACAAAAGAGAAAGGATGAGGAGGTTTAGCTATGATTATCACAATATCTTAAATCTTTTGAGGTGAAGGGAGAATGGTGTATGGGAGTTCCATTGGCATTATTAGTGGGTCAGTAGGAGTAGTTGTGTCAGTTGTGGTCATTCATATTGTGTATTCTGTTTAGACTGCTTGCCTCACCTCTGTCACTTCCAAAACCATGTGTATTTCCTTTTTAGATAGCACTGCCATCCATTGTCACTTGGTGCCAGCCTAAGTAAGGCTATACAACAATAAGATTTGACAAAAACTGTGAAATAAATTGCAAAAATTACAAAAAATAGTAAAGAAAATAGTTGGCACCTTGGGATGTTAGTGAGGATGTGCAACAATAGAGTTCAAGAAAAACTACCAAATAAACTATGACAAATTGTGAATAAATAGGTGGCATCATCTTAGGTTATCAATGGGGTGTCCATCCACTGAAAAACAGAACACACATCAGGCAATCCCACTACTCATTCAGATAGACTGGGGCTATAGGCCACAGTCCTGGATTTGTGTGTGAGGAGAGATGCTCAGGCTGTTGAGCTTGCATGCCATATCTGTCAGACACCCCTCTCCAAGGATTAGAGTCAGACCACCACTAGAGTATACAATGTATGCAGGGGCAAGTAAGAGAGCAGGAGGTAGTGTAGTTTCAAGCCTGCAAAAGCTCTTATCAGAGGGCTGCCACTACCCTGACCACTACTCTTCTGAGACCATGTAGGATACTAGCTACCAGTATTGAGGAAGTTGACCAGACCACATGCACAGGTGGGGGTACAAACCCAGATAGACTGGTTGTGAAATAGATAAGGACAAGTGGGGAGGAGTGAGGCTTCTTGCTTGATAAACCTAAATATCAGGTGGGCTAGGCATGACTGGCATCACCCATGGATTGATTGGGTGTCTAGGGCCCTTTCAAACACCTGAGCACACTTCTATGCTGCCATGCAGTCTCTACAGTAGTTGGCTCTCACTATCTGTAGATTTGACAAATGACACAGATGGGCAATCCTGCTGCTTATTGAACAATCCCATTGCTCATCAGGCAATCCCACTGCTCATCAGATCATCTAAGATCCCTTTTCCCCTTCAAATCAATCAAAACAAAAAAAACTACCTCCTCTCCATGTGCCAATGGCACATTGGGTCACCCCCCTTCCTAGTCTTAAAGTGAAGGGAGAACAGTGTCTGTGAGTTTCATTGGTGATGGTTGGGTCGGCTGGGTCAGCTGGGTTAGTAGGAGTGCTTGGGTTGGTTGTGTCCATAGCTGAGCCAACCGAGTGAAAAGCCACATGTATTTCTGTTTATGGTAGCACAGCCACCCACCATCCGACACTGTTTTCCCTCCAGTAGGCTGCACAATGTGCAATGTACAATAGCAATGGGATTTGAGAAAAACCATGAAATAAATTGTGAAAAAATTGCAAAAAATCATGAAAAAATTAGGTGATACATAGGATTGCTGTTAGGGTGCTGCAGACAAACTGTGCTGGCTCAACACCACTGAGAGATCTATCACTGATCAAGATCTGATAAAAGATTGACTGATAACAATCACTGTTTCACTCATTCCACTCTTTCCTTCACTCCACCATCATCTTCCTCTGCTCTCTGTTATGCAGGGCATACCTTGAGTGGAAGGACTGGGACTTATCCAAGGGCAGGACACTCATGAAGAGGTACAACTCAGCTGATGGAGGACCAAAGGGATTGGTATGCTAAAGAAGTGGACTAGGGGAGACCACGCTCAATGAAGAGCGGACTAAGTCTGTATGCTCAAGGAAGAGTGGTTCTGGGTTATACATTTGAGAGAATGGGCTGAGGACTGAGGACTGAGATGTGACTTGAGATAACGCTGGATTGCGCAGATCAAGAATGCAGTACATGGTATATGGCAGTGGCATAAGTAGTGGGGACATGTAAGTGTAGAACACTATAGAAGCAGATGGAAGAATGGGGATACTAAGCTGTGGTGAGAGACATGACTGCAGAGAAGGCTGTCTGTAAAGAGAACAAGTGAAGAGACAAAAGGGGAATAAAGGGAGAATCATAGTTGGAAGAGGGCTAGCCTGCGGTCGCTCGTGATGAGAAGAATATAGATGTGGACATAAGAAAAGATATCCGAAATTGGTGTGCATACAGGGCAAAGATGAGAGATTAGAAGAAGGTTGGAGGTAAGCAATAAAATCATAACAGTACCCCCCTCATATGATCGAGCTCCTGGCTCGAATACCTCAATTCCCAGGGCTAGATGAAGAAGGCGCAGTGTGGAGGGCCGTGGCTTGTTCCACAGTGTAGTGAACAAATGGACAATCATTGACCACGTGACCAAGTGTACGGCATCTGCCACAAATTCGAGTAGGGCAGAAGCGAGCTCCATGACCCCAGCACTGACAAATGGGGTATCATGTGGAATAGCAGCAGCAAACAGGATGGCCAGGGGTGAGGACATGACAGGATGCGTACTGGTAATCGGGGTAATCTTCTCAATAATGACCCAGACGATCACAGTGGAAACAGCGTGTGTTGGGGGTGGCTGGTTGGCGGACCAGAGGAGACTCCACTGTTTGGACCACTGAGGAGAGAACTGAGATGCCATTGGTGAGGGTGTGATACTGAATAATGCCCTGGTAGCGTTTGATGATGGAGTGGTCTAGGCGCCAGCCGTCAGCCAAGTAAGAAGGTTTGGCAGTGGGGGGAGGGGGAGAGGCAGGAGGGGAAGTGATGTGTGTGAGAAGGGAAGGTGGGGAAATAGGAGTGGGAACAGGTAAAGTGGGCGAAGAAGGTATAGAGATGGCATCGAGTTGGGAAAGATAACGATTGCAAGTGTCAACAGGCATAGCGAGACAAACACGACGGAAGGTAGGGTAGAGAAGAGTGGGGTCGAGGCGAGCAATGAAAACATGGAAACCAAAGAGATGAAGCAAGGTGAGAGCACATTCATGGATACGATTGAGTAAAAGTTGTAGAGGGAGACCAAAATCAGCTGGTAAATCAGATGGGGCAGATTGAAAATGGAAAGATTGAGCACGTGAAGTATCGAAGAAGAGGTGCACTAATTCTCAAGAGATCTCATCCTCATAAAGTGGATCATTTTCGAGGGTGTGGATGAGGGCAGGGTTTGTGAGAATGGCAGCATAGAGAGTATTGATAGAGGAAGTGGGAAGAAAGGTAGCATGTACTGGTCGCGAGCACAAAGGCGAGGTAATAGATGTGACGGAGTGAGAAGGGGAGGAAGTGGGTGATTGGGGAGAACGTTTGGAAGACATATTGAAAAAGAGAGATGAAGGTTAGAAGGAATAGGGAAATATGGAGAAAGGCTATGGACATAGACTGTCAGTGGAAGGAATGGGACTTTTTATAGTTTTTTAAGAGTGACGTAGCGTGATGGAGGTTTGACTTGGGTTCCCATGTATTTTCAGATGCTGAGTAACCCTTCCATGTGGTCAGGTACCGATAGCAGCCAGGGGAGCCCTTGTGTGAGAGAATTCCATCAACTTTGTATTCTTCCTCACTGTCGATGACATCAGGAGGAGGAGTGGGAAAGGAGGGGCCATATGCTGTAGTGGAGTGATGCAGAGATAGAAGGGAGGTGTGGAAGATGTCATGAATTTTCCATGTGGATGGAAGGCGGAGACGGTAGGTGAGTGGAGATAGGACCTGAGTGATTTCAAAGGGGCCTAGGTGTTTGGGGGCAAGTTTCCTGGAGGGGTAAGGAATGTGGAGATTGGTCGTTTCTAGCCAGACTTTCTCTCTGACCTTCCAGGGGGAAAACTTCCTGGTGATGTGTTGTGCCATAAGGCGGTGAGCGGATTCGTGAGTGGCAAGGGCTTCTTTTTGGGATTCCTCCAGATGACTAAGTCAGTTGGTGAGGGCCAGTAAGGAAGTATTTCCAAGGGGTGGATAGGCATGAGGTTCGTATCCAAGCATGAGGGAGAATGGTGACACTTTAGTAGAGGAGTGTGGGGAGGAGTTGTGGTGGAACTCTGCTGTGGTGATGAACGAAGACCAAGTATCAGGTTGATTGGTACAAAAGATCCATAGATAGGTTTCAACCTCTTGATTGACTCGTTCAGTTTGTCCGTCCATTTGGGGGTGGTAAGTGGTGGAGAGACGAACATCATAGTGAAGGAGATGAGCCAGCTCTCTAGTGAAAGCAGAGGTGAATTGAGGACCACAATCAGAGATGATGGAGTCGTGGAGGCCGAATCTTTTGAAGACATGGCTGAAAAACAGCAGGGCAACTCCTGCAGCATCAATGGTTTTTGTGCAAGGGATCAGAATCACCCCCTTCATAAGCCCGTGGTTGACCACAACCAGCAAGGAATCAAAGTCCGAGGAGAGGGGGAGATTGGTGATAAGGTCCATGGAGAGCTGTCGGAAAGGGAGGGAAACAGTGGAGGTGATGGGAGTAAGTGGGGGGGTGGTGGGGTGAGTGTTCACCTTGGACTGCTAGCAGATGGCACAACCTGAGATGAACTGTTTGACAAATGTGGAGAGGCTGGGCCACCAGAAGTCCTGTTCCAGAAGAGCTTTGGTGTGGAAGAACCCCATATGACTGGTGGTGGGAGAACTGTGGAGGGCGTGGAGGAGAGGGGAACGAGAGTCCAGGGGAACATATAAACATTGGCGGTAGTAGAGATGACCGTTGTCAAATGTCCAGTCTGAGAGGGAGGAGCGAGGGAAGAGGGGAGTGCTATTCTGAAGGCCCTGAAGAGCACAAAGGATGAGGGGATCCAAGGCAGAAGAGGAACGGATGGTACATGTGAGAGCGAGATCCAGAGCTTGGATGATCTGGGGGTTGGTAAGGATGGGGGAGTCGAGGTTATCGAGAGTGGTGTTGAGGGAGTCTTTGTGTGAAAGAGCATTGGTGGGTCCCATGTGAGAACCAGGAGTGACCTGCCAGACGAGGTCAAAGTCAGAGAGGAATAAAGACCATCAGGCTTGTCGCCGAGACAACATCTGGGGGTCCTTCAAATAAGAAAGATTTCTGTGGTCGGTGAGGATGGTGACAGCGTGAGAGGTGCCTAGGAGATACTGGTGCCACTCCTGTAGGACAAGGATGACAGCGAGAAGTTCGTGATCATAGATGTCATAGTTGTGCTCGGCTGGACTGAAGGTTTTCAAGAAATAAGCACAGGGATGGATATCACCATTAATGTTGGATTGGAGAAGGACAGCGCCTGTGGCAAGGAGAGAAGCATCTGCCATAACAGAGAATGGACGGGAGGTATCCGGGAAGGTGAGGACAGGGGAGGTGGAGAAGTGTTCTTTCAGGGTGTCAAAAGCTTGTTGCTGTAGGGGGGACCAGAGCCAGGGTTCATCCTTCCGGGTCAGTAAGGTCAATGGGGTGACTAGATCAGAGAATCCAGGGATGAATTTCCGATAGAAGTTTGCAAAACCTAAGAATGACCTGATTCCCTTGACTGAAGTTGGTGGGTCCCAATCCTGAATAGCAGAGAGTTTAGTGGGGTCCATTTGCACTCATCCTTGTCCAATGATGAGCCCTAGATATTCCATCTGCGGGATGTCGAAAGAACATTTGGAAATCTTGAGAGAGAGATTATGTTCCTGAAGTCGAGAGAGTACTCATTTGGTTCTAGCATGGTGGAGTTCTAAGTCGTCCTGAGTATGGATACCAATATCATCCATATAGATTTTCAACCATCATTCTGCAATCATGTCAGCAAAAATATGGTTCATGAAAGCTTGGAACGTAGAGGGGGCATTGGAGAATCCAAAGAACATGACGGTGGGTTCAAAGAGGCCAAGGGGAGTATTGAATGCAGCTTTCCATTGATCCTTAGGCTTAAGTC
Source organism: Boletellus aff. emodensis (assembly GCA_038093915.1). Taxonomy (NCBI): domain Eukaryota; kingdom Fungi; phylum Basidiomycota; class Agaricomycetes; order Boletales; family Boletaceae; genus Boletellus; species Boletellus aff. emodensis. The sequence continues at coordinate 9,690 of JBBPTA010000213.1, forward strand.
AAATGTTGTTGTAGCCCCATCGGACATCAAACTTGGTGAACCAGGTAGAGTCTTTCATGTCATCGATGAGTTCCGATATGAGAGGAAGGGGATATGCATTGCGAATAGTATGAGAGTTTAAATACTGGTAGTCTTGGCAAGGGCGAAGAGTCCCATCCTTCTTTGGTACAAAGAAAAATGGGGAGGCTTGAGGGGACTTCGAGGGGATGATATGACTTGTTTTCAGATTTTCTGCAATGAACATTCGTAGAGCTTCTTGTTCGGCTGGATTCAAAGGGTAGATTTTGGTGATCTTAGGGACGAACGAGGGTTTTAGGTCTATGGTATGGTCAAAGGAACGATGAGGTGGTAGAACGCTAAACATCTTTTCAGAGAAGACATCTGCATATTTGCTACACCAAGTGGGTACATCTTGTTCGATGGGTTTTTCCTGTTGGGCTAATTGAGTCGAAAGAGTGAGTTTTCCTAAGTGTTGGGGGTATGGATCGGTCTCAATATCCTCCCAGGGCGGACTCTCATGAAGAGGTACCACAGCATCCTGGAGAGTGAGAGTATTGGCCGACCAGTCGATGAGTGGGTTTTGTTTTTTGAGCCAAGTCATGCTGAGGATAACACAGGGGGAACTGAGTGAAATGACGAGGAAGGTTATTTTGTCTGATGCATTTGGGAAAAGAACGTCTGCGGTGATCATGTACTTGATTGTTCCTTGGTGATTGGGAGTTCCATCTACGTTATACACAGTGAGGGGTTGTGGAAGTTGTCTGATGCCTGAGTGAAGGCAGGGGACTAGAGATGTGTTGATGAAGTTGTTGGTTGCTCCACAATTGATAAGAGTGGTGGTGTCAATGGTTTGTGTTCCAACTCGTAGGTGAACAGGGAGGTTCATAGTTCGTTCATTTGAGAGCCCTACGATTACAGTTGAAATGTCTATGGGAAGGGAAGGAGACATCGCTACTTCTTCCCTTACTGAAAACCCATCATTGAGTTTTCCTTGGGTTCCTCATTGAAACAAAGTTTGAGGGTCTGTAGGATTTCTCCTTCATTCTTTCCTGTGGAATGAAGACTTTGCACATAGGTATCTAATGCCGAGAGAGATGGAGTGGATGCTACTGGAGGGGGAGCTACTGGAGCAGCGGGAATGGAGACATTCTGGACCTGTTGAGTTTGGAATGGATTGGTTGAAGAACATGGAGTTGAGTTCAAAGAGAAGGTGCGACACTGCTGAGTGTTGTGCCCTTTCTTTCAGCAACGGAGACAGAGGCCTTCACGGAAGCAGCAGGCACACTCTGTGGGAGTAAGCTTGGAGATGTGAACTGTGTCGATGTCCATGGCATTGGGATCTGGGGTGGTATGACTGTTAAAGGAGGAAGGGGTTCAATGACCCTTTCGAAGAGCAGCAATATGAGCCTTCTGGGTGTGAAAGGTTTTTGCTTTCTTGATCCAGTACTTGATAGTGGTTGGGAGTGGAGACATAGACAAGATCATGATTGTGAGCTGTTGATCTAGACCAAGGGAAAATTGATTGATGAGGGTGGGGTCGTCGGTGATTCCTGCCTTAGCTGCTAGATTCTGGAACTCGGTGATGTATTTCTGAAAACCGTTGTCCGATTCTCCATCAGGACATTTGGTGGACTTCTGGACGAGCTTGGTGAGCTCGAGACAGGCGGTTGCTTTGGTGTCAAATGGGTAGAAAGTAGATTCAAAGTTCTTAGCAAACTTTGCAAAGGTCTTCTCAGTGGAGGTGGTCTTAGGGTCCAACATCTTGTCGTACCACATCTCGGAGAAAGAGATTCCTTGTCCCTTGCTCATCTTGTTCAGTGTAGTCATAATCTTGATGTCATCGGTGTTGTATAGGGTAGTGTTAATAGCGAAGTACCCTTTCATGGCCTTAATCCAATGAACAGCATCAGTGGGTTCGCCAGAAAAGTCTGAGGGAAGTGTGGCTTTGAGTTCAGCCATGGTTACTAGGGGTACAAGTGGTGGGGTGATGAGTACTGGGGCTGGGGTGGGGGCTGTTGGTACTTAGGGTAGCGAAGGAGGTTGCTGCAGTTGAGCTGGAGCGGAGGCTTGGGGGTGAGGTCATTGTGGGCATGCTGGGGCTAAGGGGGTGGTAACTGGTCCTGGGTTGGAATACTGGGATGACGACGAGCTAAGAAGTTGACGAAGTTGTCTGGGGATTGCTGGGGGTAATGGGGCTGAGGGGGTTGAGGGTGGTGTAGTTAATTCCTTGTCAGAGGACTCTGGGGCAGTGAAATGTGATATGGCTACTGGGGTGTGTCCTACTCCTAAAGAGGAGGGACCAGGGAGATTCTTGATCTTTTGTTATGCAGGGCATACCTTGAGTGGAAGGACTGGGACTTATCCAAGGGCAGGATGCTCACGAAGAGGTACAACTCAGCTAATGGAGGACCAAAGGGATTGGTACACTAAAGAAGCAGACTAGGGGAGACCATGCTCAATGAAGAGTGGACTAAGTCTATATGCTCAAGGAAGAGTGGTTCTGGGTTATACATTTGAGAGAATGGGCTGAGGACTGAGGACTGAGATGTGACTTGAGATAACGCTGGATTGCGCAGATCAAGAATGCAGTACATGGTATATGGCAGTGGCATAAGTAGTGGGGACATGTAAGTGTAGAACACTATAGAAGCAGATGGAAGAATGGGGATACTAAGCTGTGGTGAGAGACATGACTGCAGAGAAGGCTGTCTGTAAAGAGAACAAGTGAAGAGACAAAAGGGGAATAAAGGGAGAATCATAGTTGGAAGAGGGCTAGCCTGCGGTCGCTCGTGATGAGAAGAATATAGATGTGGACATAAGAAAAGATACCCGAAATTGGTGTGCGTACGGGGTGAAGATGAGAGATTAGAAGAAGGTTGGAGGTAAGTGATAAAATCGTAACACTCTCCTCCTCCTTCCCTCAGCACTATCTCCACCACTCCACTTTGCTCTCTCATCACCCCCATACCTGATCCACAGGGTCAAGTGGCATTTAGGCCATTGCCTAAGATTTTATTTCTTTGACCCTCAACACCTTTAGGGGAGCCCCTGGGAAGGGCAGTATTAAAGCCTTCTCTTTTTGTATTTAGTGTTCTCACTCCCTCTCCTTGGAGGTTGATTAGTCTATGCCAGGGTTGTGCCTAGTTTGTGAGGGACAATGTCTTGGGTGACTCCTTGACGGCTGAGCCTACATAGCCCTAGCCTTAGCCTAGATAGCCTAGAGTAGCCTAGGTACAATAGTGTACTCCTCCCTGGGATTCCCTTCAAGACAATAGAATCTGACCTTCATCAAGATGTAAGTGTTCCAAGGATGTTTTCCTTATGATATGAGTCTAATTCATATCATCAGGGCTACCCCTCCTACTTCTCCTCAGCGTGCTTGGTCTACTGGTCATCAGACTGAGCATGACCAGCATGATCTTGGTTCCCCTCCTTCCCATCATCATCCTTGCCAGAATCTGTCTATTCCAAACAATATGGCTAATGCCTTGATTGTAAGTTGTTTGGATATCATATTGATCTGTATATTTAATGTTTACTTTAGAATCATCCACTTGTGCCTGTAAATCAGTATCCAGGTATACCACGTCATCAGATTGAGCATATTCGTGTTCAGCGTATGTGCTGGATATGTTCTCCTTCCCCCCCCCACTTCTTTCTGCTCTTCAACCACTTCCTAGTCCTCAAGCTGGTCCTTCTGCTCCATTCCAGCATCAACCTCTTTTCTCTTCACCTCTCTTTCCTCATCCTGCTCTACCATCTCAAAGAGTGGACTATACTGCTAGATTGATGGAGGGCTTTCAGTCTGATCATCAGAGACGTCATACTATCAGGAGATCAAACCATTCTTCTGTCAATCCCCCTCCACCTCCTATTCAACAGTAGCATGTTATCAATTTCCACCATGAGGCTGTTCAACAAGTTCAACAGGTTAGGGTTTTGGAACAGCAACAACTTCAGCAGAGGATACAACAGCAGAGAGAGTTGGAGCTACAGCAGGAAGCATTACTTCAGTAGAGACTGGCATATCAGAGACAGTTGGAGCAACAACAGCAACTTCAATTCCAAAGAGAGTTAGAGTCTAGAACTCAGTTGCAACAACAATACCAACAAGCTCAGCTTCAGAGAGAGTTGGAGTTGCAAGCTCAATGGGAATTACAACAACAGCAGGCTCAGTATCAAAGAGAGTTGGAGTGTTATGCGTATGCATAGTAAGTCCGGGACTTGTACTTCACTAGTTCTCTCTATCCAGCTCGGACTTGAGGATGGACTAGAAACTACACGTAGATTGCATAGAACTAGCTGGGGATCTCTACTGATACATGCATGAATATATACTTGGGTAGAGTTGTACCTTACCAATAAGGAGATACCCGATGGGGAATGTGGGGAAACGCAGATGTAGTAAGAGATATGGCTGTGGGAGATGATGTGTCCATGGATAGGGGAAGTGTAACACCGAAACGGGAACATGGGAATGCAGAACCAAGAGTGGATGGACTAATCAGGGGGAAGTTCCATCCAGCAGATAAAGGGGAAATGCTAGATAGATGATGTCATCAATATAGTCTATACACTCCTGTGGAAGAAGTGAAGAGACAGTAGAAGCCGAGTGAAGAGAAAGACATAGTGCTAGGGGTTCTGAAAGGAAAAGATATCGGCTGACCTGTAGCAAATTCATAACAATACCTCCAGTGTCGGTCTGAGCTACCACTTCAGACACTACCACCTCTGGTGTTGGTGTCATGTCCATCTCCATCATTGGAAGCATAATCGTTGGCAAGGGACAGGCAGGCCGGTTGTCCATGACCACATTCTCCACAAGCTGTGCAAACGCGTTCTGGGCAAGTGTATTGGGGATGCCCTGGAGCTGGAAGGTGACAGAAAGGGCAGAGATAATGTCTGCAGGTGGGTCGATAGTGATCTCTGGACCCACATTGGTGGCAGACTGCTGATTGATTGCTCCCTCGAGGTGTAGGAGAAAGAGGGGTGGTGGAGATGGTGTTGACAGATGACCCCCTGTTGCCCATAACACTTCGTCAGCCCATAAGCCGGTTTGGGGCAGGGGATCTTCCTCGATAACCCTGGTGATGGTAGTTACTCAATCTTGAAGGAGGTCAAGTTCTCTCAGGGAGTATGCGTACTCTTGTGGGTTGGGGAGCATCAGGGATTGCAATGAGCTCGGGGGAGGACCCGACAGGGGTGGTCGGGTCTGGTCATGGGGTGTCTGGTCGGACCAGGACGAAGTTGTGCGTGGCAGTTGGAGCGGTTGGGATGGTTGTTGGTGTCGGTTCAGGAGGGGGCTGTTCTCCGTCTGCACTGAGGTCCAGATCAATGATAGAGGCAGTGTTGTCAGGGAAGAAGTAGAATCGTCATTTGTTGGCATTGAGGGCAGCAATTCAGGCTCGGAGGTAGGGGAGGACATTTCCTTGTGGGAGTTGTTGGACTGCGATTCCCAGTCCCTTGTTGAGGGCAAACTGGGCAATTGCTTCTTGGGCACTGGAAAGACTGGCCAGGGTGAGGTTGGTGTTGATGCAGGCATTGGACTTGTAGTCCTTGATGGAGTTGAGGGTGTTGATGGCTATGTAAGTGGACTCCCAGGTGACTATGTAGAAATGGTGGAGTCGGGCTAGAAGTGGGAGATTTCTGTTGGTTCAGAAGGTGGCAGTATCTTCAAGGAGGAGAGTGATGGTTCGATCCTCTAACAGGTTGTCCAGAAGAAAGGAAATGAGGTGGAAATGAGGTAGGCGAGTAAGGCGGAGAGGAGGTAAATCACTGATAGTAATGGGTCTAGAAGCTTGCTGAGCCATAGGAAACAAAGAGCTTTGTAGATAACGTCCAATCTGATTTTCATTCACTACTTCTTTCACAACTAAATCTATGAATAACCAAAAGGGGTGAATGGTTGGGGGACTACCATGGGGTTCCTGTAGCAGTGCCCCACGCTGTTTTGCCTTCCGCGTTTGGGAAGGTAATGGAGAAGTTCCACACTCTGGTTTGATCGACCTCAACGATGGGGGGAATGGGTTCATCCTAGTGAGGGGGGTCAGCATTGGTGAATAGGTGGTTGTTGGTAGGGGGTGGTGATGGAAAGTGATGAGGGTCAGAGCGAGGGCATAGTGGACATCAGTCTGAAGCTTAAGGATATGCCGGTGGGAGTCCCAAATCAAAACAAGGAAGAAGAAAAGGGGGAGTGTGAAGCACGTGGAGAAAATGAAGACAAAGGCGAAAACTGGGGAAGAGAGGAGCAACATATTGGTACTACTTATAGAGATCCTCCTTTATCAGGCTTTCTTCTTCTTGTTGGGGGGAATTCCTTGGGCCACGCAGCTTTATATTCCTGAAGGAGTTCATGGGAACCAGAGAGGTTCCATTCTGGTTCCCAGGTGTTTTCTGCGGATGAATAACCTTTCCATCGGATCAGGTACTGCCTCCTTCCTCCAGTACCTCAATGACTGAGGATTTGATCTACTTCATAATGTTCTTCATCATCTATATGTTCCAGAGGCAGGTTTAGGAAATTTGGGCCATGTTCCACAGTTTCTTTGTAAGGGGTCAGTAAGCTGGCATGGAAGACCAGATGGATTTTCCATGTTGGAGGAAGTTTAAGTTTGTAGGCGGTGGGTGAAACGACTTGGAGGATCTCAAATGGGCCTTCCCTCCTAGGTGCTAATTTCTTGGAGGCATATTGGAGTTTGAGGTTTTGGTTGTCCAGCCATACCTTATCCCCAGTTCTCCAGGGGTGGAAGTTTGTTCTTACATGTTCCTTTATTTTCTGTTGGGCAATGCGATGTGCCTGCTGTGCTTCCTCCTGGGCTTTGTCCAAAAGAGTAAGCCTCAGTTCTAATGTGGGGAGGAAGGTTTTTCCAATGGCAGGATAAGCTCGGGGTTCATAGCCCATCATTAAGGCAAAAGGGGATTGCGAGGTTACTGAATGGGTGGCTGAATTATGGGTGAACTCGGCCATGGGTAACAAGGGAGCCCATGCAGTGGGGTTCCCTTTACAGAAAAGTCACAGGTAGGTCTCTAGTTCCTGGTTGACACATTCAGTTTCTCCATCAGTCTGAGGATGGTAGGCCGTGGACAGTGCGAGATTGTAGTTTAGTAATCATGCCAGTTCTCTGGCAAAGGTGGAGACAAATTGAGGCCCTCTATCAGAAATGCATCGTCGATGTAGACCAAATCTGGGGAAGACTCGTTCAAAAAACAGTTGGGCCACACTGCTAGCATCAATATTTGATGTACAGGGGCAGAAAACAACCCCCTTTGTAAGCCCATGATCGACCACGACCATGACAGCATCGAAGGCACCCAAACAGGGTAAGCTGGTAATGAGATCCATGGAGATGGACTTGAAAGGGTGAGTGGCAGTGCTACCAATGGGGGAAGCCGGTGGCACAACAGGGTGGGTAACAACCTTGTTGGCTTGGCACTCAGCACAATTGGCTACATAGTGTTACGATTCGCCCCTTTTCTTTTCTTTGCCCTTACCGTTCTTCCCCGATCCGGTCTAGCGGATCACTTGTCATAAATGCTTACTTCACGATCCGACCTATTGGATCCTTCGTCATTACCCTTTACTCACAGTCCGATCCATCTCGGACTTCCTTTACCCCTTTCGACCCGTTGGTCATTCTGGCTTACGCCTCCGTCCGATTCAACTCGGACTTCTTATCTTCTTTTCCTTTGTTCTCTTTACAGTAGTTGGTCTGTGCGCATCACAGACAGGTATATAAACCCCAGTCGTCTAGCCATGTACTCCAAGCTAGACTTACCTGGCAAACTACCTTGTTCGCTCCTCGCTCCCAAGCCCGGCAGTACCCTCATCACTGTAGGAAGACCCTCGGCCGCTTACACCCTTGTCTCCTTAGGAAGACCCTAAGGATAACGTCCTTCGCGCTCGTCTAGGAGCGACCATCGTCCCGCTAGGTCTACGCTCATCCCTACCCGGGCCAAGCGTAACACATAGTGTCAGACAAACATGGGTAAGCCTGGCCACCAATAGTCATGCTGCAGTAAATGCAAGAGACGGAAGGTGTCTGCGTGGCCCCCAGTGGTGGAGGTATGGACAGAGTGCACCAGGGGGTGTTGAGCGGTCTTGGGGATGTACAAGCACCCTTGGAAGTACAACAGGCCGTCCACAAAGTGCCAGTCCTGCACCAGCGACCACAGTAGAAGGGACTTGCTGTCACGCAGTGCTGTGAGCGCAGAAGTGACCAACGGGTCAGAATTGCTAGACTGAGCGATCTTCTCTGTGAGGGCTAGGTTGATCAGGGAGATGAAGTGATTGGCGGGTAATAGAGTGACATCATGATTGTCAAGCGAGGTGTCCACTTCGTCCTTCCATGACAGGGGGTCCATGGGACCCATATCATGCCCTGGTTGGTGGGAGAAATGAAGATCGAAGTCCTGTAAGAACAGCATCCACCTGGCCTGTCGGTGGGAAAGCTTGTGTGGCTGTTTAAAATAGGCCAGGTTTTTGTGGTCAGTGAGGATAGTGACTGGGTGTGCTGTTCCGGTGAGGTAATGCTTCCATTCCTCCAATGCCCATATTACTGCAAGAAGCTCATGATCATAGATATCATAGTTGTGCTCCTCAGGAGAGAAAGTGCAGGAGTAGTAAGCACAGGGGTGGAGGTCCCCATTGCTGTCCTTCTGCATTAGGATTGCCCCTGCTGCTCCCAAGGATGTGTTGGTCATGACCCAGAAGGGATCAGTAGACCAGGGGAGCTGAAGGACAGGGGCCTTTAGGAACTCCGTTTGTAAGTGTCAGAAGGTGAACTCGTAGTCGGGGGTCCAGGCCCACACACGATCCTTCTTAGTCGGATCATGCAATGGTCTACAGATCACGGAGAAATTTGGGATAAACTTCTGGTAGAAGTTGCAGAACCCAATGAAAGATCATACTGCTTTCACTGACTGAGGCGGGGCCCATTCCTTGATGGCTTGTAGTTTGACAGGGTCAAGGGTGATTGACCCTGGGCAGATAATCATCCCCAAATACTCCACTTCTGTCACGTTGAAGAAGCATTTACTAAGTTTGAGGTATAGTCTATGATCCCTCATACATTGTAACACTCGTGTCGTTCACTGGTGGTGAAGCTCTTGGTCCTCCCGAGTATGGATCATCAAATCGTCCATATAGATGATTAACCATCCTTCCGTGATCATGTCCTTGAAGATGTCGTTCATAAGCGCTTGGAAGGTGGGTGGGGAGTTGCAAAGTCCAAAGAACATGACCAGTGGTTCGTATAGGCCAAATGGGGTGTTAAAAGCCACTTTCCATTTGTCTCCTGGTAAGATCTGGATGTTGTTATACCCCCACCTGATATCTACTTTAGTAAAAATGGTGGAGTCCTGTAGTCAGTCAATAAGGTCCAAAATTAATGGAAGAGGATAGACGTTTTTCATGGTTGCTGAATTCAGATATCAATAATCTTGACAGGGGCGAAGCCCCCCATTCTTCTTTTGGACAAAAAAGAAGGGAGAGGCTTGGGGGGATTTGGACAGTCAAATTTTTCCCGAGCGAAGATGTTCATTGACAAATTCTTTGCAGACTTGTAATTCTTTCAGGTTTAGAGGGTATGCCTTAGCTACTCTTGGGGAAAAGTCCAGTTTCAGTTTGATTGCGTGATCATATGGACAATTTGGAGGAAGTTCCCCTTCTTTTGGTTCTCCGAACACATCTTTGTAAGACACATAGCGGGCAGGGAGTTGAGTAGTGATTTGGTTGACTTTCTGGGCTAGTTCAGTGGACAAGGTCACCTTGGATAAGGTTTCATTGGTTAGATATCATAGGAGGTATCTATGTTCATCTCCAGTTCCCCTAGTTGTTTTTATGGGGTCCAGCAGCTCCACCTTTCCTAAGGCCCAGTCAATTCTAGGATTTGCCTTGCGCAGCCAGTCTATTCCAAGGATCACCTTTTCTTTTCCACAGTCTAGTATGAGGAAAGTCATTTTTCGAGACTGGTTCCCTAGTTGGAGTGTTATTGAGACCATGCTATGGATCATGCCATTTTTGTTCAGAGACCCGTCTACATTGTGTGCTAAGATTGGTCTGGGTAGTCATTTCATTCACCACCCTTGGGCTTGGACTAAAAGTTTGCTAATGAAACTTCCAGTGGCTCTACTGTCGACCAATGTGGTTGTCTTGATGGATTTTTCTCCTGTGTTCTGGTACAGCTGAACAGGGAGTTTGATTGCTCGTGCTTCAGTACCAGTTACAAATACAAGCGCTAGAGATAGGGGAGGAGAAGCCATTGTTTCTTCCCTCCCTTCTAAAAATCCTAATCTATTTGCACCATCTGGATCTCTTCTTCCTCAGAGGTACAGACTTTTAGGATACAGAGTAGTTCTTCCTGAGGAAGGTCTGATCCTTGGATAAAGGTGGCTAAGGCATCGGTTTCAGTAGTGGCAACTGTGTTTACTTTCTGGGGGTTTCACCAGTTCTGAGGGTTTCCTTTTCCTCTCTTGTGATTGAAGGACCTACACCCAGTTCAGTGACACATGAAGCATTTATTGTTTTTCATGTGTTCTGCTTTCTCCACTGGAGAGAGTTTGATGAAGTCTATATCCATGGCATTTGGATCTCTTTCTGTGTGCCTAGTTCCTCCTCCATGTGGCATGGGGATATAATCCCTTCTTCCCCTAAGCTGCTTTAACCAGATGATGTTCTCGTTGAACACATGTGCTTTCTTAACCCAATCTTTCCAAGACACGGGCTGGGGGTTGATGGTTGCCATCATGTTGGCTAATCAGTGGTCCACTCCCCTCCTAAGGGTGTCTATCAAGATCTCGTCGTATTCAGTTTCTAGGCCACTCTTTGCTGCTTTAAGGTGGAAGGTGGCTGTATATGTGTCAAAGTTCTCTCTTTTCTCTCTGTAGAGAAGGGTCTTCTCCCGTTCATCTGGGAAGTCTGATTGCTTTATTTCATAGAGATCGTTCCTGGCTCTTTCTTTTAGCCCTATAGGAACAAAGATGTTGTTGAACTCTTCTTTGAACAGATCCCACATGTAGATCGGGATTTTAGGATACATGCTTTCAGCAAAGACTGCTCCTCTTTCTTTACTCATCTTGTTAAGACAAGTGGCCATTTTCACATCATCCTGGTAGTAGATGTGCCTGTTCATGATGAAGTAGGCATCCATGGTGGCTAGCCATTGGGACACATCTGCCACTTCTCTGGAAAAGTCAGCTAGTAGCCTGGCTTTGATTTCTGGTGACTTAGGGTTGATATCCCCTGAAGGGGGGTTGTCCTCCGATGGTTTTCCTGCCTTCTTTCCCTTAGGATCAGACATCAGGATATCTGGATCAGGAATGACTGTTATATGGGGGGAAGGGGAAAGGATAGGGGAAGGGGATCTCAGCTCAGGGATGGGGGTTCCTGGAGTATTGGGGCAGTATACTGGCCCTGAAGGTTCCCTAGTGACAGGTGCAAGTAGTTGGGAAGGGGCCTGTGTATTCTTCAGGGTAACCAAGGTTCGTCTCCTCCTTTGGCTGAAGAGTGGGTTTGGGGGGGGGACACTTCCTCCTGTGATTCTTCTTGGCTGGGGCGAGGGGGAGGGGGTATAGCGGATTCCTTCTTCCTTGAATATGTCGTCGTCGCTACTCTCTGGAGGTCAATAGGACATGGTGGATGGGGTTCTTGCCCTTCTGCTCTTTTAGCAGGGGTGGTTTTTTGGAAGCTAGTTCTTTTGTTACACATATGTGTAGTAAGTCCAGGACTTGTACTTCACTAGTTCTCTCTATCCGGCTTGGACTCGAGGATGGACTAGAAACTACATGTAGATTGCGTAGAACTAGCTGGGGATCTCTACTGATACATGCATGAATATATACTTGGGTAGAGCTATACCTTACCAATAAGGAGATACCCGATGGGGAATGTGGGGAAACACAGACGTAGTAAGAGATATGGCTGTGGGAGATGATGCGTCCATGGATAGGGGAAGTGTAATGCCAAAATGGGAACGTGGGAATGCAGAACCAAGAGTGGATGGACTAATCAGAGGAAGTTCCATCTGGTGGATAAAGGGGAAATGCTGGATAGATGATGTCATCAATATAGTCTATACACTCCTGTGGAAGAAGTGAAGAGACAGTAGAAGCTGAGTGAAGAGAAAGACATAGTGCTAGGGGTTCTGAAAGGAAAAGATATCGGCTGACCTGTAGTGAATTCGTAACATGGAGATTCAAGTTCAATTGGAGCAAGAGCAGGAGACACAGCTTCAGAGAGAGTTAGGGATTCAAGTTCAATTGGAGCAAGAGTAGGAGACACAGCTTCAGAGAGAGTTACAATATCAATGGGAGTTGTATTAGCAGTATCAGCAGGCTATACAACATCAAGTGGAGCATCAGAGGCAGTTGCAACAACAGCAGCAGTTTTTGCAAGAGCAGGAAAATCAACAACAGAATACTCTGTTACAAATTCAACAGCTCTCTCAGGCTTTGCTCTTCCAAGCTTATAGTAGTGACTATAGTACACTTTCATCACAACACTATGAGCAGGATCAATAGAGACAACAACAATTTTCCCAAGATAATCCTGACCTTGGTTCTCCTCCTATTTCACCATCTACTAGCCCTTCACCTTCACCATCACCATCACCATCACCACCACCTTCAAATCCTCACTCTGGTACTTCTGATTCAGAAGG
>JBBPTA010000214.1:0-11753 GCA_038093915.1 Boletellus aff. emodensis
CTATGATTCTCAAGGGAGTATGGTAGACTTGAATAGGGCTATTGACATGCGAGAAAAAAAGCTAGAACTTGCTCCAACTGGCCATCCAGACCATACTACAGCTCTAGGAAATCTTGCAACATCTATACACACACGCTATTGCAGGAAGGGTAATTTAGCTGACTTAAACAGGGCCATTGACCTTGGGGAGAAGTGCCTTGAGCTGCATTCATCAAATCATCCATTACAATGGCTAGCTTGTCATCATCTTGCAATTTCATTGAAGGATTGTTACAATAGATTGAAGAACCACTCTGACCTGGCCAGATCAATCAAATTGCTCAAGGATGCATTGGCAATCCATTCAATTCAACACCATGGATTTGCATTGATTGTCTATCAACTAGCTGCAGTGATCCTCCTTCCACTTAAACCCCCATACTCTGGTCAACCACTGGATGAAGCCTTTGAAACTTACAAGCTATTGAAGAAATGTGGTCCAACAGTCTGCCTAGATGTGTGTGAGGCAGCTGAAGCCTGGGTGCAAAATGCAGAAAAGTATAACCATTCCTCTGTCTTGGAGGCCTATCAGACATCACTCAATACACTGGATCATTTCATTTCTCTCAACTCCTCACTCAACTCAAGACATGAGACCATGCAAGCAAGAGTGACTGATCTGGCCAATAATGCAGTGTCATGTGCCATTAGGCATGGTGACTTCCAGCTGGCAGTGGAATTCCAAGAGCAGGGTAGAGGGATTTTGTGGAATCAGCTTGCTCAATTTGATGTTTCCTTGGCTACATTGGATGGTCAGGGGAAACAGGGGCACAGTCTAGCACATGACTTCACACAGCTGAGTGCAGACCTGAAGAAACACACACAAGGGAGTGCCAGTGAAGCTGAGGGCACAAGTCCATACTGGCAGGTTCAGGATGAGTGGCAATCTGTGGTGAACAAGATTCGGAGTCTGGATGGGTTCTCCCGGTTCCTCTTACCTCCCTGTTTCGACGACCTCCAGCAAGCGGCCAGACATGGACCTGTTATCATCGTGAATGCAAGCAAATACGACTGTGACGCGCTCATCGTCCTCCACACTGGGCTACCCGTTCACGTGCCCCTTCCTTGCTCGCTCGCCGATGTCACCCAGCTCTGTTCACAGTTGTCCGAACTCACTCAGGATCCGGATGCATTCGGAAGCAACAGGGAGTCGTGGGTCAAGAAAACGTTGCGGGAATTGTGGGATTTCGTGGTCGAACCGATCGCCAACGTGCTCCAAAACGACCTTGACCTGCCCATAGGCTCGCGTATCTGGTGGTGCCCGACATCGAAATTCACGATGCTCCCCTTCCACGCCGCAGGTCCGCATCTTGGAGCGAGGAAGAATCTGATGGACATTTATGTTTCCTCATACACGCCCTCTCTCTCCGCTCTCATCCGTGCGTGCGACCGTGTTCGGGTCCAGAAGGAGGCCCGCGATACTCGCGGGACGGCGAGCGTGATCTCATTTGCGGGTGTTGGCCAAGGGAAACCGAGCAAGGACACAGGCCTGATCGACCTCCCCGAGGTAGAGCTCGAACTCGACAAGATTCGCAACTACACAGACATGCCCCCGCACGCCGTCGCGTTCGAGACTGTCACTGGCGACGAGGCCACGATCGAAGGGGCCATACAGGCCTTTCGGGACCACAGATGGGTCCACGTCGCCTGTCACGGTGCACAGCACCCGGAGAAGCCATTCGAGTCCTGGTTCGCTATGGGGGACGGCAAGTTGACCCTCATGCGCATCATCCGGGAGCGGTACACGAACTCGGAGTTTGCGTTCCTGTCGGCGTGCCATACTGCGTTGGGGGATCCGTCAACGCCGGATGAGGTTCTGCATCTCGCGGCCGGGATGCAGTTTGCAGGATTCAATGGGGTGATCGGGACGTTGTGGAAGGTGGACGATTCGGTGGCGCACCAGGTGGTCACTCGGTTCTACAAGGAGATGTTCAAGCGACCGGTGATCGACTTTGAGTATGCCGCGACGGCGCTGAATGTGGCAGTAGCGCAGACGGCCGAAGAAGTGTCGTTGGAGAAGCGGGTCGTGTTTGTTCATATCGGGCTCTGAACTCTTCGAGCTGATGTAGGTTCCATTATTTCTCGTGCGCGGGTGCACGTCTAATCGATCTCTTTTAGGGTACCTTTTATCTCCGTGTATCACATCCTTGAATTTTGTGTCATCCCGTGCCGCTGAAGACGTAGATCGTTCTCACCATATATTTTTCATTGCTGTAGGTCTCTTTCTGTACGATAAACGAGTTGCGTATGATTCTTTTTGTTCGTATCGATGTGTGGTATTATATCCCGACCTTGCTGTCAGAATGTAACTCTTGCTA
This sequence comes from Boletellus aff. emodensis, assembly GCA_038093915.1. Lineage (NCBI taxonomy): Eukaryota > Fungi > Basidiomycota > Agaricomycetes > Boletales > Boletaceae > Boletellus > Boletellus aff. emodensis. Next base: position 2,358 of record JBBPTA010000214.1, read on the forward strand.
TTCTGCATAACACCCTTAGGGGGCCGCTCAACTTGAACATCATTGAGTCGGACGTATGACGCGCCCAAATCTTTTCGCCACGCTCACACCGCGAAGCATCACTAACCGGGTTCCACTCTCCTCACGTTCCGCTCTGCCAAGCATGGAAGTGGAGCAGCCGACGAGGGAAATTGAAACATACCCGCCCTTCCGTCCGTCTTGGGTTGAATCAGCCCTCCAGGACGACAGTCGCTTTGACATGTGTGATGGATGAAAAGTGTCTATCGTGCACGTCCCAGGTGTGCTTGCAAGCCGATCTATTCGACTCGACGACGCTCGAATGGCCTTGCTTCCGAGATCGAACTCTTCCGGCATGTGCAACGATTCATCGAGATCCTCCAAGATACGGGATGACCAACGAAAGCTCCATTTCTTTAGAGGTAAGTTTCAACAAGCTGAACGCTGTGCCTTTAGTCGCGGTGGCGCCACGCAGGGACAGAGGAAAGAGTTGTGCAGCCGTGAGACGATGAAAAGCTGCGACGCCGGTCACTCGATCAGGACCGCCGAGTGCGCCTGGTGGCAAACAAATGAGAGACAGCCTGAGAGTTGAACGATGACGGTCGGTCACTTTACCTGCGAGATAACGCAACTGGATATGAATTTAAGGCATGGTTGTAATCAATTTGGAACCGAAAAAGTTCCCATGTGTGGGCGTCATTCAAGCTGGGAATGAGTACTCAAAACCACTAGATTTTGATTCCCAGGATGCTGAGAAACAGCAAGACGCAAAAGGGCACGAAACGATATGCGTATACAAAACGCGCTGACCGAGTGTGAATCGTCCTCCAAAGCGCGGAAGCTGCACGGGTATGGTCCAAGCGAAATGGGCGCCGATATCTGCATCGCCCACCGCCCCAAATTCGGAACGAAACCCCGCAAACTGCACCGCCGAAAGCGGGCGACACCGGTGACCGTATGGTAAGCGAACAGGCGCAAATGCCGCATGGAGGTTTTTCAAGTCGCACCCGATGATCGACGGCCCAGACACCCTGTAGGCAAAGAGCACCTTGGGAGAGGAGGATGGCTCCATTCATGCTTTCCCCACGCCGGGTCATACCAAGTCACGATAGCCAAGCGAATCGCCGGTGATGGCTAGGAGCGCAGAGGCTCAGTTGCCTACCTTGTGGCGTCCGAGTAGTGTATGACATCGATGCTGGTGTTACGCTCGGGCGAGGGCATCTTGGGAGGTCGAAGATGACTTCATAGTGTGGTGGCCTTTGCGATAAAGAGATGGTGACGTGTTTCGGTGCCATCACGTGTCTTATTGAACCCCTCGCTCACCATAGCGCAGTACGCGCGCTAGCATCGCTTGACCGTGTTCGTTCCTTGTCGATCAGCATGGCCCCGTCCTGCGGTCGCCTCTTCAGATTCCTTCGTGGGCTTTGCGTGCCCACAGCAGCCATTATTGGCTTTTCATGCATTCTCACTTTTGTCTTTATCCTCTACCAGCCTACACCCGGTCCTGGCGAACTGCAACGTCTCGGATGGCAATCTTGGGACACAGTGTCGACCACGGACGATTTCAAGAATGGTGGACAGCAGACAGGACAACCAGCTCAAGACGGCCAGCCCTCCTCGACCGCAGACTGGTGGAACGTCACGGCGCCTACCGAGGACAGTACGAGCTATCCGACAGACGCATGGATGCCTCTCTGGCCCCATGACACCGGGCGTGCGTTCTGCCATGTCGGTCGTCTCGTGTGCAGGCGCTAACCTCGTCTTGGTCGGTTCGCCCCCAGTGACCGAGATCGCGATCACCAGGTGTTTTGTCCCACCTGGGCTCGTCGGGGACCTGTGTATGCCCAAGACGACGCCAGAGAGAGATGCTATCGAGGGCAAGTGGGTCCGCGTCGATCGGGACCTTAACATGCAGGCGGGCGTGTGGGTTTTGGTGAGCATCGTCTGGCGCGCAGACTGTGGGTCGCTCATGGGCGCTCTAGAACGTATACTACAGACGCACGAGACGTCTCGATATCCCCCTGATCACTGACCTTCAACTTCTCTCGCCAGGAGAGATTCCTAGCCCTCCTTCAGACGATTGGGTCAAGGTCGACCATTCCATCCGGGACGGTGTCATGCGTGCAGACCCGCTTTATTTGTGGTACAAGACGGGCAAAACAATGCAAGAGATGAGTGCAGAGGAGAAGAACAACATCATTACCGAGATCGACATCCTCTTTGGCGAAGACCGCCAGTGGTACGGGTTCGAAAAGCTCGAGCCGACAGTGACTCCGGAACAGGAGGACCGTGCATCCAGCGTAACTCTGACGTATCGAAAAGGGGTCAAACGTAAGTCGAGGCGGATCAGCCGTTTCAGATGGTCGCCGAAGCTCATCGTGTCTTGCCAGCCGTGCCGCGGGCGCCTCCTCTTCACTTTTCAAAGGATGGTCGGTTCAGGATTCTTCAAGTTGCCGATCTACACTATTCGGTGTCTCGCGGCGCTTGCCGTGATACAACGCTTGATCCGTGTGTCGGTTCGGATAACATCACCAATTCCTTCTTGGGTCGCGTCCTCGATACGGAGAAACCCGACTTTGTGGTCTTTACCGGTGATCAGCTCAATGGCCAGGGAACGTCCTGGGACCCCAAGTCGGTACTTGCCAAGTTTGCGGTGGAGGTGACCGACAGGCAGATACCATGGGCGGCGGTCTTTGGGAACCATGACGAAGAGAATGGGGATGTCAAGGCAGAACAGCTCAAGATGATGCAAGCGCTTCCCTACTCGCTCGTCGAGCGAGGCCCCAAGGATATCCATGGAGTCGGCAATTATATGCTCAAGGTCAAAAGCGCAGACCGGTACGTTGGATGTCAGCTAAGGGTGATATATGCGCTGACCCATGTGGATAGTTCGATGACACATTTGCTGACGCTCTACTTTTTGGATTCTGGAGCGTATTCAAAGGGCTATCTGGATTGGTTTGGATACTTTTTCCCTACCGAATACGACTGGATCCATACGGTAAGCCCACATGTTGAGGATGTCCATGAAGCTAACACGGCGCTGTTAGGACCAAATCAACTGGTTCCTCCAGCAATCTGCCTCGATTAATCCCATTGACCGCCCATTCCGACCAGACCCATCTGGTGACCTCGGAGAGCGCCAATCTGACCAGATTACGCCCACGATGCGCAAGCTGGCCAAGCCGAACGCATTGATGTTTTTCCATATTCCACTGTATAGCCTTGGTCCTCTGTCGAAAGCGACGATAGCTGACCACCTTCCAGACAAGAATCGTATGGTACGGCAGACAGGGACAGTCGTACGGGTCTACCACTCGACATTGGGATACATGGACTCGAGCAGCAAGGATCCGCAAAGAAGGACGACGGGATGTTTGAAAACGGTTTGCTCAAGGCGCTAGAGAGCGAACATCGCGCTGGGGGTGTCGTTCCTGAAGTCAAGGTCGTCGCGAACGGCCATTGTCACAGTAAGCGGTGTCGTGGCACCCGGGTTGTGTCTGCTGACTGGCGCGTCAGTTACAGAAGATTGCAAGCGAGTCCAAGATGTGTGGTTGTGCTTTGGGGGTGGCGGGTAAGTCTTGTTTCCACCGCGTGTTAGTCGCATGACCGAGCTTGTTCCAAGTTCCTACTCTGGCTACGGAAAGATTGGGTAAGTGCAAGTGTCGCGGTTGATGACGTTTCCCTGATCAATGGTTGGCAGCTTTGACCGACGGTTCCGAGTGTACGATATCTCGGACTATGGTGAGACGATCAAGACGTACAAGCGCAACGACCACGACGAGATTCTGGACGAGTTGGTGCTTGCGGGGAACGGGGCTGCGCCGTACAACCGTGGTTGACTGTCTGATACTAGACGACCTTGAATGTGTAGTGTAGGCTAATTGTTAGGTTGAAATTCCCACAGGCAGACGCGATCCTGAAAAGGTTATTATGAGCCACTAGCGCGAGCACTTCTCCATGGCCTCCCAGCAACACCAGCCCCACCACGATGGACACAAGTCTCGCCGCGACAACAACTCTGTCGCTTCCACCCACTCCTCCTCCTCCTCCTCGTCCCGCCCAGCTCGCTCGGCTCATGCAAGTCCTGCCTCTACCCCGTTGATCGCATCCTCTGATCGCCATCCCATTCAGCCTGCAGTCGAGTCTGCCGTCACGAGGCTCCTCGTAGCCATAAAGCAGCTCCTCGAATCTCTGACCATGTGGAGCAACCTTCAGCTCACCGAGGCTCAGATCAGCGACGTCTACGTCCGTCTAGGCAATGACTTCAATGCGGCAGTGGCCGCGTTTGCAGCATTCGATATTGAAATGACGTGCGTGCCCCATCACCATGCCCCGTGCACGCTGCTCCTCGTGCTGAGTGCCGAATATATCCCTAGAGACCTCATGTCCATTCCCGAAGACCTACGTGACGTCCTCGAAACCTGCTTGGCTGAAGACGCAACTCCAGACAACCTGGCGATATATCTGCCCAAGGTCCGTGGGATCATCACGCGCCTCTTGCAGGGCCTGCGTACCAAGCAATCCATGTACCGTCGCATTGTCTCCGAGCAGCCGCATGCCTCTCGCCATCGTTCGCACACACGCACCAGCTCTCGATCGTCCAAGTCAGACAAGGCAGGGTCGAAGCAGGACGACGACACCAGACATCGCCGGTCGCAGTTATCGCGGAGTCATGTCGATGAAGAACGGCATGTGGAGAGAGAGAGGGAGAATCCGCACGCCGCGCGGCACTCTGCCAGACCCTCTCATTCCTCCCGGCCGTCCGAGACGCAAATACCCGTCCAACCCCGCACGACACCACCGCCGGTGTTCCAAGAGCCGGACGACGACCCGCCCTCGGCGCCGAGTCATGCAAACGGCCAGCACCAGTACGCCCATGTGTCACAGCCGCCGTCTCGGAGCTCTCAACCAGTCCATGCGCCGTCCTATACCCCTCAGGAGCAGTCTGCGCCTTCGGAATCCCCTCTGCCGGCATTACCTGATCCACGTGGATCTCATCCAGCCACACCAGAAATAGAGCTTCCGTCTGCCCCCCTCGCTCAGTCCGCACCAGTCCCGGCCTCTGTCAAGCGTTACTCCCTCGTCGACAAGCCCGTCTCGCCACCGCCGGTCGTGCCACCTACCGTCGTCGTCGAAGAACCCTCGCCGAATCGGAACGACACCAATGGCGTCGACCCGTCTCCTCCACACACGCCCCCTATCGAAGCTCCCGACACGCCAGCGGTCGCGAGTTCGCTCGCCGCGCTCAAGAAGAGCGAGGCACTCGAGCGGCGGGCGTCCAAGCGGTTCTCGACGTACCACATCAGCAAGATGACGGGCGGTGCGATCACGCGCGAGCGATCCCTGTCCGCGTCCCCGAACCGCCGGTCGATGGCCGCTGCCTCGTCCACGTTGACTGCGGGTGATCTGGCTGTGTTGACCGAGGTGGACGAGCCCGAGGGAAAGTGGGACGGGGCTGCGAAGCGGATGGCACGCACGCCATCGCCTGCGGGCGTGGAGGTCGCACCGCCGCCCGTCCCGCCGTTGCCACCGTCAGTGACGGACGTTGTGCGCGCGGCAGCGCCCTTGCCCCATGGCAAGTCCCCTCTTGGGAAACTGACGGAGGAGGAAGAGGTCGAGGATCGTTCTCCACCCACGGCATCTCCCGTCTTTCTCCAGGTCGGCCGGGAGGTCAAGAAGGTGATGCTGGAACCTGGATCGACCTTTGCGTCCCTTCGCATGCTCTTTGTAGACAAGTTTTCTTATAACCCAGGGATGGAGAACTTTCCTGCGATTTACATACGAGATCCGTCGAGCGGCGTGCAGTACGAGTTGGAAGACATTGACGAGGTAAAAGAAAAGTGTTTGTTGTCTCTCAATATCGAACGTGAGTCGTCGTCGGCCCATGAGGCGACGTGGGCTCATTCGCGTTTTTGCAGCACTGGACCAGATCAAGCAACACATTGATTCACAGATATCCACATTGTCCAACGATCTCAAGGAACTCAGGAACGTGATGGCCGTGAACAGACAATCGTCTGCCACCCTGAATCCCATCTTTGCACACGATTTTGTAGAGAGTACGCCCGTCGCCGACCGACCGTCTGAGAAACAGTTTGCCAACGTTGCCCGCCGACTGTCGCGCATCGTCGGGGACGTCCAGAACCACTCCAACCCGTTCATCCTCCCCCAAGCGACGGGACAATCACTCCAGCTCCGGCCACAAATAACGGGGGCGTCCGTCATGTCCGAGTACTCGAATCGCGTCGTGAACGATCTCAAGACCCAATTCGACGAGGTCCAGAATCTCCGACGGGATCTCGGGATCATGCGGCAACTGTACACCGAGTTCACAAAGTCGACCAAGGAGTCGCTCGGGGCGCTCCGCACGCAGACGCAGGCGGTCAAGCAGCTCGCGAACGCCAAGGTCGGGGGTGCGCGAGCGTACATCGACACGGGCAAGAACAAGCTGGACACGCGGAGTCAGAATGTGTTGACCAAGATCGAGGAGCTGCAAGACACGGTCGAGGCGCTCAAAGAGGACGTGATCAAGCGCCAGGTGACGCCGAAGCCGCACGTGTTCAAGACGATCCAAGACGACGTAGCGTCGACGGCGACAGAGCTGACCAGTCTCAAGGAGCACATGGACACGGTCAAGCCAATGTGGAAGAAGACGTGGGAGGAAGAGTTGCAGAACATTGTGGAGGAACAAGGATTCTTGGGGCACCAAGAAGAGCTGTTGGCGGACTTGCTCGAAGATCACAAGGCGCTCACGGAAGTGTTTGGACACGTGCAAAAAGTTATTTCACTTCGGGCAGGGCCGGGTGGGCGTGGAAGCGCGCGAGGACGATCGTTTAAGCCAGCGCCTGCCGAGGAAGCCCATGACGGGCTGAGTACGGTGATGATGGAGATCCGGGGTGCGGCGGTGGACCCTGAGAAACGGATGAAGGCGATCGCGGCGAACCAGAAGAATCGGGAGAAGGAGCTCGCGGGTCGATCCGACGAATTCCAGAACGAGCTGACGGGGTTCGTGAACGGGAAGAAGCTCAAGATGACCGGGGGTGCGGAGGAGGCGGAGAGGGTGAGGCAAAAGAGAAACGAGCTGGCGCTCAAGGCCATGTTCAACGCGTCTACTGCTGGCGTGGGGGGTGGTGGAGAGGCAAGACCGGTGTCCCCGTCGGCTTAACAGGACGGACGTCGTGTGGTCGTGGAGACGGGTTTCCTTTTTCTTTTCCTAATCTTGTCTCTGTTACCGTTGTTTCACCGTCTTGACCACCGCGTTTGAGGGATGCGCTGCACGCATCGCAGTCTTTTTTCTTCCGTTTATACTTGTGTTCTTTCTAATGTGGATTAGTTGTCGAGATGGTGCAGCGTGTAATCATAATCACCCGTCGAGTTGGAACCCATCAATCACAAGGTCAAGTCTAACAGCAATCAAAGAAGTGCCGATCTCTATCTCGATCTCATAGCCTGGTGACTGAACGTGCAGTGTTGCTCCTCAACCCAGACGTCTACTCAACGTTTTCACTGCGATGTCGCAGAACCTCTTGGATCACTCGGACGACACGTTCCAGCTGTACGATCTCCGCGTTGAGGTGGTCTGCCCACCCAACGAGCGCATCTTGTGCGGCGCGAAACCGGGAGACCACTTCACTCTGCAAGGGGAGATGCTGCATCTCCCTCCTGGCCAAGGCTTCTCCATCTATTCTCTCAGTAAGTCGACGCTCGCGATACCCAACGGGTCTTTTTGATGTCCATATCACTATCATCAGGTGCCGTCCTCCCGCTCCTGGCGGCCAAGCAGCGCGTGACGGACCCACAAGACTGGATGACGACGGATGCCGAGGTTGCGTGTCCCGACCCGCACTGTAAATCACGCTTGAGGATCGTCCGGACCGGGCTTCGAACGTTTCGACACGCGGAGGTGACCGTCGTGCCAGCTGGCGATGCAGCGGTCGGGAAGGAATGACGATACCCGGTATGATCATCATGGCCAGGTTATCAACGTGTAGATTTAGTTTGGGCGTAATAGTCAGGGACCGGCTTTGTTGATTCTAGTCACACGACGGCCTTTTGGGGCTGGATTCAACAAGCTCGCGCGCGCGTTTTCCTTTCTTCTTTCCTTTCTACTACTCCATGTATCGTCAAGTTGCGTGTGTGCCATCGTCGCCTGCCTCGTCCTTGAACGTGACCCCGTCGTCGTCGCCCGCGTTCGGGCCTGTCGACTCGTCACCCCCAGCGAGCCCAGGTCTCGGCTCGTATTCGCTCGATTCACCTCCCCGTCCCAGCGTGCCGTTCTCGCACCCGTTTGCAGCGTCTACCAAGGCCATCAAGCGACTCCCGGACTATGAGAAGAAGGCCGAGTCCCCACCATGCACGCCACCCGGGACGTTCACGCTGCGCTCCGTCGGCCCAGGTCTCTGTCGAGCAGCTCTCGGGCCTTCACGCTCGCTGCAGGAGGACGACTATGTGACCGTCGCCTCTTCTCCCGGCGCGAGCCCGCCCCCGCATCGCACGTCGCGGTATGTCGACCATGAAGAACGCGTCTGGGAGCAGGCGCTCGAACAGACGATCGAAACGGGCATCGGCCAGATCGACCTTAGGTACGTCCATTTTCGCACTGCTTTTCCTTCCGTGGATTCATCCATTTTTTCTGCGACTAGTCACCAAGAACTCAGGACGATACCACCCTCCGTCGGCGATCTGGCCGGGTTTTTCAACACGCCCGAGTCGTCCGAGCAGCATCTCTTCTCGGCGCGCTTGTTCGCGCGCGTCAACACCGAGCCCGCGCGCACGCGCTCTTTTGAACGAACGCAGTCGATCAAGGATTCGGGCAAGGAGCGACACGTTCTCAAGCTCTATCTCATGCACAACATGATCACCTCGCTCCCTCCCGAACTCTTTACCGTGAAAAATCTGACCGTGCTCAGTCTTCGTGCGTCGTCCCATCCTGTCTCTTCTCGTTTTTGAATCCAACTTGTCAAAGGCGGTAACTGGCTCACGTACATACCACCCGAGATCTGTCGCCTGACGAACCTGCACGAACTCAACCTCTCCAACAACCGGCTCAAGTTCTTGCCTTGGCAGATGCGCGACATGAAGATCGAGAAGCTGATGCTCCACCCGAACCAGTTCCTCCCAGAGCCCTCGGAACTGACCGTCGCACTGGCGGCGGCAACGCCACCGCCGCTACGCCCGCGCCGGTCCATCTCACGGCTGTACTCGCTGCGCAAAGCGGCTGCCCTCGCGGCGGTAGATGGGAGGACCAAGCCCGTGCTGTCGCCCGTCACGCTCACGTTCGCGCGCGTGCCGCCGCTGACGGAGCTCTGTCTGCGCCTGCTGCTCGCGCCGCCGTCGTGGTCGTCGTCGGGCCAGAGCAAGGCGGAGGAGACGGTGCTGGCGGCGTACTATGGGCTC
>JBBPTA010000214.1:11850-22144 GCA_038093915.1 Boletellus aff. emodensis
TCCCGCTGTCCGACCAGTGGAACATCCCGCCCAGCGTCCGGCGGACGCTTGCCGAGGCCATCCCGGGGACCGTCGTCGTCCGCCGGCCGCGTAAACGGTTCTCAGTTGACGTGGACACGCTCGCGCTCGAGGAGGGTGCGGCCGGCGCGTCTGCGGGGATGGGGACGTGCCCGAACCCGGCACACAGGGGGCGCGTGTTCGTCAGGCACGCGTCCGAGCGATTTTCGTGGGAGCGCCGCATTGCAGGCGTGGACGTGGGTGGGGCGGTGCCGCTGAGATGGCGGGGCTGTCTCACGACGTGTTTGGACTTTTTGGACGAGGAGGGCAGGGAGCCGGAGCTGCTGCGGCCAGGGGTCGTACATGGCCACCGGCCCCGGTCCACACCGAGCGAGGAGAGCGACGTGGACGTGGATGTGGACGTGGACGAGGCATTGGCGGTTCAGACGGTGGACCTCGGGAGCGTCCGTCTGGACATGGACGAAGAAGAGGGTTTCGAAGACGCTTGAAGAGGTGTCTGGGGCTTGTGTTGGGGACGTGCTTGGGGGGTAAGACGCCCTGGGAGGACGGGAGCGAAATCCGGAGGCGGGGAATGTTCCCGCAGGTACGCGACCTTGCAGGCAAGGTAACTTCAATGGTCTTGCGTCTCTTTCCCTGTGTACAACTACACTCTGTGTTATTACGAACGTCGCGTTGATATAATCCATCCCCTTTCCCCATTACTTTGAACTTAGAGACACAGGTTTACCCAGGTAAATGGTAAGGTATCTGCCGGCAATGCACGGCGCTCACCACGAGCAAACGGTAAAGTGGGGTGTGATGGATTTAGTCTCATCACGCAACAATCAATGTGAAGATGCTTGCACCAACCCATCAGCGGACTAGCTATAGCATAATTTAAGTTGGTAGCGAACCAGCGACGCGGCTACCGTACTATTACAGTCGTGAACCAAGAGGGGCCTTGGTCTGAGAGTACTTACCGATCGTTGAAGAATCCGCAAGCTGAAATAAAAGGTACATCCTTCCCGAGGTGAGCCGTCGATCTAAATGGGTCCTCCACTGCACAACGATTGTTCGATCTAACCCGATCCCTACCTCAATTGACCGATGTTTGACCTCCACCCTTTGCCTTGCCAATTCACCTGGCTTGTCTCGCTGAAGCTCGCGGTCCTTCTCTTTTTGAAGTCTGATCTGTGTCTGGATGGCAATGGGCACCTCGTTTTTCTCCATCTGGTCAGCGTTCGAGCACGCAGGCCCTCCCGATACTTCTTTCCTATTCTTCAACCTGGGCAACCTCGAGCTTCCCGAAAGTGTAGGATCCACTTTCTGCCTTCCCGTTACTGGCAATTCCTCCACGATTTCGGGACTAGGCTCCTTCTCCTCTCGCACAGTATCCTTCCGATCCTTTTCGCTTTTTTTCCTCGGCAATTCCGGAGTGTCTGCTGGCGGTGTCCTCTCGCGTTCATCCTATGTGTCTGTCAATGCGAGAGCCCCGGGGCCCCGAGACGTGGAAGCAACTCACCGCCAGAGGGAGCACCTCGGGGATCGCACTTCTAGCTATGTGCTTGTCAATGCGAGAGCCCAAGACGTGGAAGCAACTCGACCACATGCAGTCCGTCTATGTGCTTGTTAATGCGAAACCGCCGGGGCCCCAAGACGTGGAAGCGACTTACTTTGAGCTCAGCACAGCTAGTCCTCAGCTCCTCGACCTCAGGCAGGCGCTGCCCTTTCGACAAATCCCGACGGAAGAGCTGCTTGAATAGCTCCTGCACGACACTCGCTACTTTCCGATATAAATTCCGATCCTATGAGCATGGTCCGTCATCGCTGTGCTGTGAGGCAAACGGAGCAGAGGACGTACTGCACCCTTTTCTACCCGTTCATCCTGGCTAGGCATGTTAATCACCCTGGGATCAGTAGGTGAATCTGTGATCTGACTTCACAGCGTGAGTCGGTGGTCGATGGTGAGGCTTGCAGCTACAAACGTCACTCCTGTTGCAACAACGTTGCGACATTGTTGCAGCGTGTCAACAAACCGAAAGCTGTAGGAGTCATTTCTTTGAAAATTTCATGCGCCCTCAATATAATTATTTTTGCAGCCAGCTTATCCTATCTGTCAAGCTCGCTAACTCCATCCTCCCCTCGCCGTAACGTGTCGTCGACCCACCTTTGCAGCTACCGTGGTTTTCACTTTCAACTATCATTCTGCTCCAAACGCCAGTTTTTGGCCTTCGTCGTAGACGGCTAAGCCATCACCTTTCAACTAGTACGTGAGTGTACGTGCTAGTCGCATTTCCCACCTTTTTCCAAGTACTTATAGCACGAATTTCTCTCGCGTCTCGCCTTCCCGCCTTGCACTGGTGTATAATATCCTTCTGCCTATCTTCTGTTTACTCTCATCCTGTGCCAACTCATCCCTTTCCCTACTCCTATGTTTCCTGCCCCACCCTGTGCTTCCTTCCTGCTTGTCACATCTCATTATTTATCCTGTTTTTCTTTTTTTTTCATCTCACATGTGTCCAGAGGGCCCATACAGCTGACTTTCACCTTGTCTAGTTCCACTCTCATCCTGTCATAACCTTCTTTTCAATCTTGTGCTTGGTGAGTTATATGAACTTTGTTGTTTTCTGTTTGCTCTATCTGCTACATTGATCCACCTTTTCTATATGCTTTGTCCTCTTACTATTCTATTTGTTGCTTTTATACTCAGAATCTGTGCCTCCTTGAGTATTTGCTCTTTTTGCTTTTGTCAAGTTTTTACTTTCTCTTGTTCTGTGCAATCAACCATCCTTGCTTATTTGTAATCCTGCCTCTTGTTCTTGTTATATTGTTGCCAGTTATATTGCCTTGGTTTCTTTTCAAATCTTTTGTCTTGTCCATTGGTACTCCAGCTTCCTCTCTATTGATGCTATTGCACTGATTATATCTACTTGATCTTAGTGACATCACTATCCTGTTGCATCAAGATCATCAAATTCTGGTGCTTTCATCTTGTCACATAAACCTCATGCATGTCTTCAATAAGCTAGAAAACTCTGATAGAGTTGTTTTCCAAGTCATAGGTATGCTTCCATTGAGTGCTCTTCTCTCAGTCACATCACTTTTACATAGTTGATCAATTGACACTCCTGTCTTCTATTCAAAAAGGGGATATCCACGTCACTGTTAGTGTTGGTGATGTGTCCAAAATAACATGTTCTGGAAAAGTATCATGGCATCATCTAAGAGTAAAATGGAAGCATCCCTTTCTCTTGTAAGTATCAGTGCATATATTATGGCTATATTCATTTACTCCTATTACCACATAGCACAGCATCTCTTTCCACTATTGTCAGGATCACTGTATACGCTCTTCCAGAGGAGCTTACTTCTGCATGGGACAAAAAGTCATTGGGTAACCAAATGGTTACAAATGTGGCCAGCTTGTTGGGGTCTGGGAGTAGGTGGAAATGTAAGTTATATCTACACTCTACCTCATATACTGATGTTATATTAGGTAATGTGCCAGGGCTACCTTTTGGTTCTGCAACCCTATTCATGGCTTGTAGAATCTGTGATGCTCTGGTAAGCACTGTTGTGCTTTGAGTTGCATCTAGTTGACTATATACTTTAGGTTGTACCCAGTGGGCATGACTGTATGTCAGCCCTAAGACAACTTAGTGGCAGATTGTACAAATCTGGGCTGCAGTTCAACAATAGATCTTGCATATTCACAGATATTGAAGTAGGATTGGCAAGATTGGATCTATGTCCTATGGGACATGTGTCCTATACAGGCATTCTCAATAACCTTGCAGTCTCCTTTGACTCTTATTATGATCAAGAGGGCAGCATTTCATATCTCAACAAAGCCATTGAGATCAAGCAGACTGTACTTGATCTTTGTCCAATAGACCATCTAGACCATGCTCATGCTCTTGGAGAGCTTGGAACATCTTTATGGAAGCATTACAAAGTTCAAAAGAATAAAGCAGACCTACACAAGATCATGGAAATGCACCAAAGAAGACTTGGTTTATGCCCAATAGATCATCCAGATCATCCAGTAGCCCTTGGGAGGCTTTCTTTGGCATTGAATGAGCACTATGAAATGTATGAAGATGTGGATAGCCTTAACAGGGCCATCAAGATGGAAGAAAAAAGGCTTGATCTTTGTCCAGAAGGTCATCCATTCCATATTGAAGCTCTTGGGAACCTTGCAGCATTTCTCAGAGTCAGACATCACCATTATAAGGAAGGTGATCTGACTGACCTGAATAGAGCCATTGATCTTGAAGAGAAGAAACTTGGGCTTTGCCCATCAGGTCATGCACATCATGGAAATGCACTCAAGAACCTTGCCACAACACTAAAGGATAGTTACATCAAGATGAACAACTACTCTCACCTGACCAGGGCCATCCAGCTGTGGAAGGAGGCATTGACAATCTATCCAATGCAGCACCCCCAGTTTGCATTCATTACTGGCCAACTAGCTACAGCCATTCTTCTTCAGTCCAAGTCTTCATATTATTATCTGTCACATTCTCTAACAGATGAGGCTTTTGAAGTCTATGGGCTATTGAAGAAATGTGGACCAGCAGTCTCACTGGATTTGTGGAAAGCAACCCAATCCTGGGTCCAGGATGCTGAAGAACATGGCCACCCTTCAGTCCTAGAAGCTTATCACATATCACTTGATACACTGGACCATTTCACTGCTTTCAACTCTTCTTTGGACTTAAGGCATGAGACAATGCAAGCAATGGTAACTGATCTAGCAAACAATGCATTCTCATGTGCAATTAGACATGGTGAACTCAAGATGGCTGTTGAGTTCCTGGAACAAGGCCGAGGAATCCTGTGGACTCAGCTCGCACGTTTTGACATCCCTATGGTTGCATTGGAGAACCGAAGTAATCAACCGCACGAACTCGCCAGAAAATTCACACTGCTGAGTGAAGGGCTCAGAAAGCATGCAGAGGGGAATGGAGGGAAGGACGCCTACTGGCGGGTTCAGCAGGAATGGCAGTCCGTCGTGGACGACATTCGCCGGTTGGATGGGTTTTCACGATTCCTCTTGCCTCCTCGTTTCGAAGAGCTTCAAGGAGCCGCTGAGACGGGGCCTATTGTCATCGTGAACGCGAGCAAATACAGCTGCGATGCCCTCGTTGTTCTCCGCACCCGTCTACCTGTCCATGTGCCCCTTTCCGAGTCGTGTTCGCTCGAGGATGTCGCCCAATTATGTGAACAACTATCCAAGCTTATCCAGGATCCAAATGCATACGAACAGCACAGAGAGTCGAGGGTGAAGGAGATGTTGCGGGAGTTGTGGTCATCCGTCGTCGAACCGGTTTTTGCCGCGCTGCAGAAGGATGTTCAGCTGCCTCAGGGCTCGCGCATCTGGTGGTGTCCGACGTCGAAATTTACCTTTCTTCCCTTCCATGCTGCAGGTCCATATAAAAAAGGAGCAAAGAACCCCCTGGAGATCTACATTTCGTCATATGCTCCCTCCCTTTCCGCCCTCATTCGTACACGCGATCGTATGCGTTCCCAGAGAATGGCTCGTGATGCCTCCTGTGCGCCCCACGAGATTTCGTTTGCAGCCATCGGTCAGGGCAAGCCAAGTAGGGACACAAATCTGCCCGATCTACCAGAGGTGGGGTTTGAGATCGACAGGATTCGAACCGAAACGGACATGCCTTCGGATGTGACATTCAAGACCATCACTGGTACTAGAGCAACTGCTGCAAGTGCCGTACAGGCATTTCGGGACCACCGCTGGGTCCACGTCGCCTGTCATGGTGCGCAGCACCCAGAAAAGCCGTTCGAATCGTGGTTCGCCATGGGTGACGGCAAGCTTACCTTGATGCGCATCATCCAGGAGCGCTACACGAATTCCGAGTTCGCGTTCCTATCTGCGTGTCATACAGCGCTGGGGGACGAGTCGACCCCGGACGAAGTGATTCACCTTGCGGCCGGGATGCAGTTTGCGGGATTCAACGGGGTAATCGGCACGTTGTGGAAAGTAGACGATTCGGTTGCGCACCAAGTTGTCACTCAGTTCTACAAGGAAATGTTTACACAGCCAGGAATCAATTTCGAGTACGCAGCCGTAGCGCTGAACACGGCAGTATTGGCGACGGCCGACGAGGTGCCATTGGAGAAGAGGATCGTGTTTGTGCACATCGGAATTTAGCTTCTTCTATTGATGTAGGCTTCCTTTATTTCTTGTACGGACGTTCATGTATACTCAAGCACTCACCCTCAGTATACAAATTTTTTCGATCTCGTTATATGCGCTTTCTCTATTCGATATAGATCTCTTGTACGATACAGTGGTTCATGTATGCTTCCTCCCTTTCTTGATGTATTATGTTCGAATGTGTACTATTTTTCGAATTCGGCCTTTGAAGGCCCGTGCTGTCGTCCGTCACGCTCGCACTCGCGCGCGTGCCGCCGTTGACGAGCTCTGTCTGCGCCTGCTGCTCGCGCCGTCGCCATGATCGTCGTCAACCGACCCGGACCAGAGCAAGAGCAAGACGACAGAGGAGACGGTGCTGGCGGCTCCCATTGTCCGACCAGTGGCACATCCCGCCCAGCGTCCGGCGGACGCTCGCCGAGGCCATCCCGGGGACCGTTGTCGTCCGCCGGCCGCGCAAATGGTTCTCGGTCGACGTGGATATGCTTGCGCTCGGGGAGAGCGACCAGCGCTTCTGCGGGGACGGGGACGGGGACGGGGTGTGCTTGAACCCGGCGCACAGCAGGCACGCGTCCGAGCGGTTTTCGTGGGAGCGCCGGATTGCAGGTGTGGACGTGGGTGGGGTGGGGCGGTGCCGCTAAGATAGCGGGGCAGCCTGAGTCTCGCGACGTGTTTGGACTTTTTGGACGAGGAAGGCGAGGAGCCGGTGCGGCGGCCAGGGGTCGTACACGGCCACTGGCACGGAGCGAGGAGAGCGACGTGGACGTGGACGTGGACGTGGACGTGGACGTGGACGAAGAGGGTTTCGACGACGTTTGGAGGGCTATCCGGGGCTCGTGTTGGGGACGTGCGTGTAGGAGTTGTCTGTATATCCGACATCCCGGGTCTTCGTTTCTTTCTCTTGTACACATGTATCAAAATGTTGGGACATGCATCGAAACCGGGCCGGACGCACAAGGGGCGTGGGAAGCCGATTGGTATCAGCGGTGCAGGGCAATACCTAATTAGGAACGGGTGTTGCCGGGGATGCCGCCCTATGGTAGTGGGAGGAAGGTAGAAATCTACTAAGGTAGCTGGGAAGTCGAGGCCGGTTTTACTGCCGGTGTTGGCCCAAGGGCGGGAGCAAGCCTAAGAAGGTTTGATGACGTAATTATTAGGCTTCTTTATCGGGAACGCTAGTCATGGGTGGGGATCGAGGACCGTCGGAGTTCGAAATAAGCCTTCCCACTGAACCACCAGTCCTCTATGGCCGACAACGCTCCTCGTTCTCTTATATGTCTCATCGAAGGCGAGTCGACAATATTTTCGGTCAAGCCGGCCGGAAGTATGAATATAATCGACCTGAAGGATCTCATCAAGGAGAAGGGTGGGCCTGTTGGCGTTTATTCCCATCATCTGATCCTTTGGAAGGTGAGGATGACTATGGCTAGCCACAGCATAACCAATTCTCCTGCAGGTCGATCTCGTACCCCCACCCCGTAATCAGTGGAAGCACCTTATTGGTAAAAACGTGCCGGGTTCAATGGAGCTTGAAGGATTGCAGTTGTTCGACGATATCTCGACTCATTGGCCTGCGACCACACCACCTAACCGCAAACATATACACATTATTGTGGAACTTCCTTCTGGTAGGCGTTGTGTGCACCGGGTCAGTGTTAGCTGACTTCACCCCAATTTCAGTCCTCGGCAAGAGACACCGCGATCCTGATTTAGTCCAAAGCTCCAAACTCGCTAGGGTTCCACCATCGGATATCGCCAAGAGTGGAAATTATCAGTCGTTGCAACAAGAGCCAGCTGAAAGGATCTTGGACGACCGTCCCAAACCGGATTTTGTTCCCCCTGCTTCGCTCCTGTACGATGGCTTTGGCCACTTCATGGACATCTTCACGCGCCAGGGAGATATATATGCCCTGGATACGAAGCGAAGGATCTTGGAAGCGGCTGTCGATAACTTTGCAGAATCAATGACTCAACATTACAGCGACGAGGCCGCCAGGAAGGAAGCGTGCCTACATGGCTTAAATGAAATTTTTTCCCTTCGTAACGATGGCAGTCACCCGCTTATGCCGGCGTTCATTGGTAAAGTCCATTCGGAGGGTCACTATGACAGGCCACTCGGAGCGGTATCATGCGTGGTCGAGTTGAAAAACGAGCTCGTTGGCATCAGTGCGATACCTATGGTCGAGCTCACTGGTTACGTCGCCCACTCACGCGTGAAAGCAATGGAACGTCACAAGAAGGTGTTCGACGGTTGGAGGGTGCCATGCCTCGGCCTGACTGTTGTTGGTGAGTTGAATATCCCTGGGTCTTGATATGAGTCAGACATGACGTACATCATACGAGGCCCATATATCACATTCTACGCCGTAATTTTCCTCGGCCAGTGGCGCCTCGTTAGCATCACCCCTACGTTGTCGTGCATCGCATCTGCATGTGAAGGTGGCGACCGAAAGGCTCTCTATGCTGCCTTCTCTGGGGCATTGGACCTATTATGTCGCATAGATGAAGATGCGGCACGCTTCAAAATCGCACCGCCCACGACCGAACATGCAAGTAAAACATTTCCGTATATTTCAGCGTTGCCTAAGCATGGTACTGTCAACGAGGAAATCCGATTCCGGATTCATAGTCTCCATCCCGACACAAAACCCAACCGCCTTGTGTACATCGCCGAGACTTTGGACAGGGAGCCAATCATCGTGAAGTTTACGCGCCGGTACTCGCTTGACTTGCATCAGTTCTGTGCCGATCGTGGACACGCACCACAGATCTTCGGATTCGGGCAATTCCCAGGAGGTTGGTCTGTCGTCGCCATGCGCCACATCTCGCCAGCAATATACCCCTCAGAGTCACCGAACTTTTCCCACTTCTGTGAGAAGTGGATGAAGGACTTGCAGAATCTCGTGCAATCCTTCCATGCCCAAGACCTCGTTCACGGAGACCTACGGGAGCCGAACATGATTTGCGATGAAGACAATAATGTGATGTTGATCGACTTTGATTGGGGTGGCGAAGTCGGGGTGGCGTCCTATCCATTCGCAAAGCTCTGTTCCGAGCTGACGGATGGACGACACAACACTGACATGAAGATCACGAAAGAGGATGATGAGCGTGTCTTGCAGAATACGTTCGAAGATCTCAGGAGAAAGTTGTGTGGGTAACGTCGCGTTTTTTAGTTATTTTGTGGTCACGTGCAATCAGCGTACATGGCTTCACGCAACATAGGACGCAAAGATGAAAGGGGCGACGTTTCTAACTGCAACACCAGCGTTTCGGGGACAGACTTTGGCAGCATCACGAGCGTTGAATAAATCCGGCTTTGGTTGTTTGAAACTGGATCCGTTCGTGTACGCTACATGTCCTCGAATCAACTGTTCGGAGATGACAGGCGCGGAGGAAAACACAACTGTCAACGTCACATATATACTAGCACAAAAAATCCGTATGACGATGGTCTGCGTCGGATGTGCATACTAATTGCATGACAGGAACCAGGTCTCCCGCGATTCAACAACCCAGTGCGTGGATTGAACTCCAGATGGAGGGCAATCGAAGCCACATTTGATAGCGCGCCGTAAGTGGCATTGTGCCCTCCATTGCGTCCGATGCTCGGATGTTACCCCCACGTTCCAGAAAGTCGTTCACCTGTACCTTGCGCACCTCCGCAAAGGTGGCTGAGAAGGGAGACAACACCTCGAATGGTACGTTCTCCACGGCGAGCGATCGTTGGACGTGCCGACCAGCCCTTGTAACAATGTCAGAGGTGGAGACTCGGACACGACGCCCTTCCCCTCCGCGCCAGAGGACCGAGCGCGACGAGCTGAAGTCACCTCACGGGAACACGATGCGGCTCGCTGATGGTCGGCCAGACGGTGGACTGCTTTCGACTGACACCACGACGCGCAGGCCACCCCGGTCGACAAGCTTGCCACCTCCCACTGCTGCACACCGAGTCTCGTCTTGATGTGGGGTCGTCCATGTGCGTAGGAGCCCTCGCGCCGTCGTGTAGACACGACTGGCTGTCGGACGGTGTTCCGGAGATCGTTGCGGCTAGCCTCTTCGATGACGCGGCAGCCGTAAACGACGATGAATCGATGACGGGGGGGGGCGACGACC
>JBBPTA010000215.1:0-16235 GCA_038093915.1 Boletellus aff. emodensis
TGTGTTTGGAATTGATATTCGAAGCTGCGATACGGGTTTGGATTGCAGCGTCGTTAAACCGCATATCCCTTTGCACTACTCCCATGCTTTCGAGGTCGGAATGTCGTACTGAAGAAAAGGAAATTTTCTGCAGAAGCTGAGGGACGAGACACGAGAGCCATTTCAGATTCAACTCACAAGCGTTCTAACGTTTCCGTCGAGAGCGTCTTGTAGCCCATCGAGGTACTCCATGATCAGTTTCGTATCCAGCTTGGTTTCCTTGACTCCGAGTTTCAACATTTCCTGCAATTCGTCCAGTCGCTTTCGGATAGGCTGTATTTGCGACAGGTCGGTCGAGGTATCCTGCTTTCGCTTCAGGCTTTTGGCGAACATTGTTGCGGAAAACACGGATTTATGCAGATTTAGTGACTCGGGGAGTGCCGGCCGTCGTTGGCAGAAACCTTGCACGCGGGCAGCAGGCGGCGGGAGGCAGAGGCAGATTATAATGGAGCGGGATGCAGCACACACTTTATAAACTCCCAGGGGAGGCGGCTGACGAGGCTGACCTGAGGCTGACAGAACGGCAGGTAGCGGGACTCCCAAACTCACTGTCACACGGGCATTTCCGCAATTAGAAAGTTCTGCAAGGCTCACTCAAACTCCGTCCAAGACCGACCCAGACAAACTCCGGCGGAAGTCCTGACTTTCTGGCTTACACTGTATCTTAGGGGCCTTCCGTACCTTGCATAACGACCCCGCCCGGTTGTTTATCTTCTCTCATGTTCATTCCAACTGACAACGTGTCACGACTTCCTAGGTTTACCCCCCGTTGAACTGGTCAATGTCGCTCGCAAGCCCATCCCGTGCACCATCAGTGTCATTGGCCCCGGATTTTACTCGGCTGCGTCACAGACTCACGGTCCTTGCTCGATCACAGGTCGGACCCAGTTCAACAGTCTACCCCATCCTCGAGTCTGGCCCTGGGCGAGGACTGCTGGGTCGAGTCCGATTTCCGCAAGTTTTCTGCTGCCGCGCGGACCCTGAGAATCTAGGACGAGAGCCCTTGGGATTGCGGCTCCAGGTACCCAGCACGCGCACGCGGTGTCTGCTAGCAGCCCGTCGCCTCGTCTTGCCACACTCAAGGCACACCGTCAGAGATGACGACCGTCTCGGTTGACATCGTATCGGCATGCGGGTCGAGTCTACTTGTCCATCCTCTGAAGCGCAAGGAGCTGAACCTGTCTGACGAGACAGGATCTTCGTCCGGACGAGCATACCGCTCACGAAAGTTGAGAACGAGCGTCGTATCGACGAGCTGCATCACTGTAATTCGCATAGAACTCCTAAAATAAAATAGAGAAAAGAGAAAAAGAAAGGAATCGACAGTGATCGCGATAGCGCATGCACGCGGATCGGGGGCTGAAGAAACAACGTACCGAGACGCCGGAATCCCCTGAGCAGTCCACGACGACGACAAAGGCGACGAGGTGTCTATATCCACAGCTCCACGTCGGTCGTGCGGTGCATTGACACGGTACCGCGTCGCGCAAACTCGCACATAGAAGTAGCAGGTGCCGCCGCGAGTCAACACACTTATGAAGAAACTTAGGATTCGAAACAATGGAAGGGGATGAAGATATACATAAAGTTAGAAGAACGTGCAATGATACCCTCCGGAAACCGAACTGCCCGTCGTCTGTAGAATCGTCAGTCAATCTCGCAGAGAGGGTCGTCCTCGATATCGTTGTCTGCCCTCAGCTACGAATGACATCAGAAAGTTGGTTATTGTCACAATTCCAGACATACCCAGTGATATAGAACCTCCACAAGACGTCGGACATCCTTCACAAATCCTTCTTGCACGGCGTGTGGTTCCATGATTGAGAGTTTCGGTCCTTCGTACAAGATGCGATTTCCTTCCTCGTCGCGAGTGTACACTAAAAACATCCACTCCCATCCATCGGACAAACAATATCGAACAGTCTGATTTCTAGATGGAAAGTAATTAATAATATGAAAAGCAAATAAATTGAACACACACCCAATCACCTCGCTCAAAGCGACAGCCTGACTTGTGGCTTCTGGAATGCAATCCGCCAACATCTTTCTATCGCGTTTCGCTTCGACAAATGTAACACGTTTTCCAGCATACAGCATGAGATCGTCAAGTGGAGAGCTAAGCACAATTCCTAGGCAACGTTATCAGGCAACGTCGCATCTTTTGAGTGAGTGGTACACACTGCGATCTCGCACATCTCGGTAAGTGCAGACCCCGTAGTCCACACTTCCGACGAGCCACGCGCTGTACTCGGTCTTTGCGTTCTGCACCAGCACGCCGTCGCTGGGTCCGATTTGCATATGTGGAAATATTGCCATGGGGAGCTTTCCTCCCGCATCAAGGGAGATGTCAGCGAGCGTCAGGAGAACGGCATTGAGGATCATTCGAGCGCCTGCTTCGAACTACACACATGAGTTACAGTGTCATTCTCCAAATATGATAATTTGGACTTACTCTCCTATCGGTCGAGCGAGAGATTCGAATGATCTGTAAACAAAGGGCGTCGATGTGTTTGGAATCGATATCCGAAGCTACGATACGGGCTTGGATTGCAGCGTCGTTGAACTCCAAACTCTTTCGCTCTACTCCCATGTTTAGGAGATCGGAATGTTGTACAGCAGAAAACGAAATTTCCTTCAGAAATTGAGGAAGGAGACACGAAAGCCATTTCAGATTCAACTCACAAACTCCTCTGTACTATTCTGCGCATCGACGTGCTCCATTTCAGCTTCGGTTTCCTTGATGCTTGTGTTCGCGACTTTTCTCTACAGCTGCGGACGTGATTGTTACAGAAGAGCTAAGTGGATGACGCAATGCGCTATGTCTTTATTTTATTCCTGGACTCTAAAGAGGTCCAGGATTTTTGATGGGACCGGAACGTTTACGCGTTACACGGAAGCGTGGGATGAGACACGGAAATAACCGGTACTGTTGGATACCGCTTGACGCTCCCATTGGAGTCAAATTGGACCACGCCTACTTACTTTTCCTCCGTTTACTACCCTCTTCCGTATCGTTCGACGAGTGAAACAGGTTGGTCGTTTTCCGCGGAATGAACATAGAATTCATGCTGCCAATCTCTTTATAGGCGTGCGATCGCTCGTGTTCGAATGGGCTCACGGATTAGCGTCCAGCGCGGGCGATGCTGCAACGTATTCCGAGTTATGCCGCGACTTTGAGTTTCTAGGCAGTAATTCATTGCCTATGATTCATCCTCGAACAGCTTCAGCAGGTGTTTTCATGTACGTTGAAATCCAAGATGTCAGCACTTTTGTTGAGCAATTTCAGTATCTCACACGTGCATTTGCGGAGCCTTTGTGGGCAACATGTGCTTCCTGTAGGGCGAAATGAACGGCGAGCTGATTTGCAGAGCAAATTGTTTGCGCATCGAGCGTACCGGTGTCCCTCGAGGCAATATCTATTTCGAATGCTTTCGTGTTCACGACAAAATGTGGTTTTGCGCCCACTTGCCCAACCACTACCCCCACAAGAACGTCCTCGGTTGACTGGACATTGTGTCGTGGTCGCTAGCCAAGCAATATATACTGACTTCTCTGAGTCACCAAAAAAAGGAATGGAGAGCAGAATCACTCACACTGTAAGAAAACAATGAATGTCTTGTTCATCCCCGTCGTCAACCTCCCTTACCCACACATCTTCATCCTCCTTTCGAAAAATGATAGCAGCAGGGCATAAAACACCATCCATGCCTTCAGTCAAAAGACTATCCACAAACACATGTGGCCATGATTGTCAGATGCACACACTGTGCCCTTTATACGCATTTGCAATGGAGCTGCCATTGGCAAAGAATTTGAGAGAAAAAGAGTGGGACAGAGAGCAGTTGACTTGCCAACTTGGGACGGGCCCATGCGACTGCAACCATACATTGAAAGCAGACATGTGAACCATTAGAACAAGAAACTAAAAGTTTGTACAATACGAACAAACTTGGTCAAATGCACAAGGTCCAGGGTTGCCCGGAGGGCTATGGTATTTTATTTTATTTTTCACTCTGTGGATAGATTCGGCAGTCACAGAACTGTCACAAATAGTCACACTTGGTCACATAGCTGATCCACTTGGGTTCTCGTCGAAGCTTGTAAATGTAAGATCAAGTAAGTATTATTTCTCTGCACCTGCACGGTAGTACGAACAGTAGCCTAGGATCGAGCACAGCTTGTGTTCACTTGTATTTTTACATTCCTTGCAAGCAGTCTAATGGTGATGATTTCCACTACACTCAGACGACGATCGTTTCGACTTGACATCGTATCGACATGGGGGTCGAGTCCACTCGTTCATCCTCTCTAAAATGTAGGGAACTGAACCTGCCTGACAAGACGGGGTCTTCGTCCGAGCGAGCATACCGCTCACGAAAGTTGAGGATGAGCCTCGTACCGACGAGCACCTCGAAGAACATGACAAACGGGATGCACAAATTCGCATAGAGCTCCTGAAAGAGAAGATGAGAGAGGGGAAAAGAAAGAAGACGACAGCGAACGCGGCAGTGCATGCACGCGGATCGGGCGCTAGAGAGAAGACGTACCGGGATACCCTGCCAGCTACCCAGGACGATAACACAGGCGACGAGATTTCTACATCCATGGCTCCATGTCAGTCGGTCGCTGTGACGGCCGCCCTCATGCGGTGTACATCGTATCGCATTGACTCACATGAAGAAGTAACAGATGCCGTCGCGAGCCAGCACGTTCATGAAGAAGTTCACTCTGAGCCCCTTGCCTTCATCGGCTTCCCTATTCTGCTTCACATTCTCGACGAATATGCGCGCAGCCAGGACGAAGAGAAAGAATTCGAAACAAAGGAAGGGGATGAAAATGTACATAAAGTCCCTGTCGAAGCTGTAGAACGTGCAATAATACTTTCCGGAAATCGAGCTGCTCATCGCTAGACGTCTTGACATGAGCTCCGCCACGAATTGACGAAAGGGGCCACGAACCTTGGAGAGAGCTATCGGGCCCGATGGCTCGCCAGATTATGAATGCGATCGCGGCGATCTCGCAAAAGAAAAACGTAAGCAGGAGGGCCAATATCCGCGAGGATCGTCTGTACATCGCGTATAGGCGGAGCTGCATGGTTGCTGCGGGAGCACATGAGTTACGGACGCGTTGCGTAGACACGAAACTAGAGACCTTGCGTAGCCCACGCGTATACAAGTGCCCCCCACGCACGAACCTGGAAAAGCCGTATACCTACCCCGACGGTCAATTTAAATAAAGAACTGGGCCACTCGGACGATACGCACATCTAATCAAAAACACTGTCACATGTCAGGAGTCTTGAGTTCAGGCACATCCACTTACTCCTTAGGAGCAATCAGTAAAGACGATGCTACGGGAAAGGCGTGATGGTTACCTCCTCTGACCACGACGTTGAAAGGCACACTGTTCTGATAATGAGGCTGCGATGAATACGCTGACAGAGGCACAAAAACTTACAACACAAGCCGACTCTGGAATGCACAGCATAAGCATCAGATACGAAGACAGCAGCCAAACGCAGCGACGTACATGAGAACAATATCGCCCAAGTATCGTTCCTAAGGAGAATGTGAGGTCTGAACTCGAGAATGTTTTTATTTCGCTTACGATCACATATAACAACGTCACAAGCGTCAATGGCTTCATCTGCGACGATAGGCACTCAGCATCAGCGCATGCACGCCACCAATCAACTCACCCAAATGAGTTCTACCTAGTCCGTCTCTGTCAGCAGCGTTTCATCCAAGCAACCACGATCACGCCACTCACCTCGCGACCGAGGGCAAGAGCTGTGCACCGAGCGACAGTCAGTTCTGAAAACGGTTCAATTTGGTGTGGAGGTGGCTCACCATGGTCGTACAAAGCAGCGCTTGTGACGGCAACTAATGACAGTGGCGTTTGCTTTGAAAAGAAACGCAAAGATAGTAAAAAGCCTACCTTGAACGGAGGCGTAAAGGCGAACATCGACCGAAGGCGTAGTGCCTGGAGGAACTAGGCTCATCGCAAATGAACACGGCACTGTGCAGGACAAAACCCAAGGGGGGATAGGTTTGGGGATGGGTGCATCAAGTACGACATGGTCCCATTGCCAGCAGCCTTTAAGAAGGGGCTAGAGGGGCTGGTGGCTACATGCTGGCAGACCATGCTGTTTCTGGATCGAGCAGCCCATTCCGAAATGAAGTGATTTTTTAAAAGAGACCTAGGTCCCACCAGGGTCGATGCCATTTACGAAAGGGTTCAAATGACCAGAGGCAAGCCAATTCGTTGGGACGAGTGTCTTTACGACGATACTGCGTCTGCGAGCCAATATTCACCAACATGAGCTATTGGGACAGTGTCCAGGATTGATTCTCAAGGCAGGAAGGCTCTACGGACCCGCTGGCAGTAGGGAGCGCCCGGCCCAGGTCCGTGACTCGCCGCAACACACGTACGTACGGTACTTGGCATGGCCAAGTGACGTCTGTTCCTGATCTAGAGCAAATTGGGTGCAAGGTCGGGCCAACTGCGGGGTACACAAGTAATTCACCGTCGAATTCCATTTGTTGCTACCACCATAGCGGAAGAATCTACCGATTGGCATAGAAATCAGAGCCGCATAAAAGTTTTTCTAGAGTTGCAGTCCGGTCTGGGCGCAGGCATCCCTTGATTACTCACCTCTGAGATTTGATTCATGGCCGTGGGTCTCTGCGAATGCTAGGCAGCTACAGAGAAAAAATTGGATGTCAAAGTTGCTAGAAGAGCCAACAATGTGTCGCGCGGTTTGCGGTCGTGAGTCCGCTTGAACATTCTGGTGCTTTTTGTGTTGAGCGGGCTGACTAAGTCAGCTGGGGCTTGGCCAGACCGAGAACACGCGTCCTCCAATCATGTCTGACGCGTCCGCAGCCATACAAGAGCTCGTGTCCCTGCGTCTTCTGGCCTCAGATCTGCAAACATCACCGCACGTTTGACATGGCCGAGACGTTCATCAAGTCGTTCACCCATCTCAAAGACATGCCCAAGGCCGATCGGGCCCTATCCATGTTACAGCGCATGGCCTCGCTGGTGAAGCCCATCATGCGAAAGCACGGTTGGGTCCTTCCGACACTCGCCGAGTTCTTCCCTGACACTCCAAATTTACTCGGTGAGTTCGTTCTTGTCTGATGCTTAGAGTTTGTCCTGTACACCGGTTTGCTCAAACGCGAACGTCGTAGGGTTGAGTGAGCAACAAGTACTAGATTTGCATTCATCGTATTGATCCATCCACCTCTTTCAGACGTAAATGGTGGGGAGGAGATCTTTTTGAGGCTACGGCCAGCCTGGGCGCCCGATACCTTCCTCGAAGAGGATGCAGTGGTACGAACAATGTTGCACGAGGTGAGGTTTCCCTTGTGGCTCATTGAACAATCGGTTGATCATTGGCTCTCGTCAGCTCTCACACAACGTGCATGGACCTCATGACGAGAAGTTTTACAAGTTCCTCGCTGGGCTAGAGGATGAGTACGATGCGCTCCAGCGCTCTGGTTATGCCGGCGAGGGCTTCTTCTCTCCTGGTTACAGATTGGGTGCCAGTGTCTCACACGATCTCCCACCTTATCTTGGCAAGATTCGAGGCCTCGAAGCAGCAGAAAGGCGACGCCAAACAGAGATATTAACCAAAGGTGGGGGTAGGCTCGGGGGTAGGGCCAGTGCACTGGAAAAGTTGAGCCCTCGCGAGCTCGCCGCACGCGTAAGCTTGTGTTCCCCGAACCTCAATAGTCTCTGACGGTTTGTTCTCAAAGGCTGCGGAACGCAGGAGGCAAGATGAGCAGACTTGCGGGTCCGGGCTGCACATTCTGCACGAGACTGCAAAAGCAAGTGCGATGAACAAGGTGATGATCGACTTGACGAACGACGGCGACAATACCTTGGCTACCCATAGTACTTCTGGCTCAAAGTCGGGCCCTTCGCAACCCAGGTCGACCCGAGCAGGGAACGCCCTGAATTCGTCTACTGACGGACAATGGACTTGTCCAGTCTGCACCCTGATAAACGCGAACTTGGTCCTACAATGTGAAGCATGCCTGGCAGTGCGGCCCATCGACACTTCAGTTGGTTGGGATTGTGCAACGTGTGGAGAGAGAGAGATGCCCCATGAATTTTGGTCTTGTCGCTTTTGTGGAGCTATCAAGGATCGTAGTGGTTGACGTGATCCCTTTACAGATAGTACTTGTATACGTTATACCTATAATACCTCTGTAGCCACTTGCAATTCCATAATACCAATGAGCTGTTATGTTATGGTCATCCTGCGGGTTTCGCTTGGAATTGATAGCCCCAAGGCCTTGAAATGGCGGGCCCAGTTGATTGCCGCCCCTAGACATATCTCTTGCCCGTGAAACGCAACTCAAGACATTAGCACGCGTGTATTGAATAGTTGATACCCCATCATCCTGCGTTCATCGTTGTAAAGTTACGTCTCGTTACCGTCTAGGTATCCCTCTACCTCTACCCCTGAGGGCCCGTTGGGCTGCACCAGGTGGCGCACGTGGCCCAGGATTTTGCTGTCAAACATTTGGTTTAGTTTAGCTACCAACTCCCGAGAAGGCTACGTACCGCTTCGCTCTGTGGGTTTCGTACCGTCTCGTCAACGCTCAAAATCAAGCAAGCCGCTTCAGTGGCACTGCTGATCGCATTTAGCTTCACGAGCGAAGGCTCCCACACAAACGCCTCCATATTGTCCCTCACACCCTCGACTCCGTCGACATCCACGCCGTACCACTTTGCACCGGTGGCATGTTTCATACGAAGCTTGTTTAGAATATCCGTGGAGTCCAAACCAGCATTGTCGCATATCTGGCGGGGAATGATCTCCAGTGCTTTTGCAAACGCAGTCAGTATTAACTGTTGCTTTCCTGGGATCGATAGCGCGTGTTTTCGTATATGTGCAGAAACATCCATCTGTAAACCGTCTGGCTCTGGATGTGTCAAGAGAAGGGACGAAACATTACCTCGACGGCACCTCCACCCGCAACCACATCGCCATTCCGAATGGCCCGTTTTACTACCATGATGGCGTCGTGTAGACTACGTTCGACCTCTTCGATAAATTGTTCCGCACCACCACGAAGAATGAGAGTGCATGTCTTCGCCTTGGGACACTCTTCGAAGATATTGTACCGTTCACCGCCGATCTGTCGTTCCTCGAACGAACCGCAAGTACCGAGGTATTCCCGAGCTATGTCTGAACAGGTCGATTGAATGGATCCACCAACAGCTTGGCAGACTCGGCGAAGATCACCGGCAGGGACACGGCCGGCGCAGAAAATATCTCTGTCTGCGAACCACTGTGTCGCTAGATCGCCAATCGGCAGCTTGCTCAACACGACCTTTGCACCGGTCTTTTCGATAGCCTCAAGTTTCCGGTAAATGATTTCCCATTCGGCATCGACAATTGCCTGGTAGTCCGAAACTGCTTCTACACGAACCTCGGCGTTGTCCTTCTCGGCCTTGAGTTCGAGTTCCACGTTTAGGCTGAGAATGAGAGGGTTTTTGAAGGATTTCGGTTGTTGCTCGGCACCCGCGTATGTGAAAGTCTTTTTGAAAGCGACACCCCGAATCAACAGGGAATCTTGCATGCCTCCACCAGGAATTTTTTTGACGCCGATGAGTGATTCATCCAAGTCATCTTGATCCAGACACTGGACAGCATCGACGACCATCTTTGAGAAGAAGGGTTTCTCAGAGTGGATGAGTTTTGATGACATCGAGGTTGACGCGCACTTGAGGAGAAGTGAACGGAAATGCCTATGGCGGAGGTTGGACGGTTGATTAGATAGAGGCCACAGGCTTACTCGGGATTGCTCTTGTCAACGGTAATTTGAATTGCTTTCACGCGTTCAGCGGCCTGTCGAGACGTGAGACGCAACCGAATCACGACAAATGTGACGTCTACCAATTGCGATGCCTTGCGGAAACCCTTCATGATAATGTGGGGGCTTACGCCCTCCTCGATGTATCCGCGGACTTGTTTAAGAAGGTCTGCAGCAAGGAGAACGACACTGGTTGTTCCGTCGCCCACCTCCGCGTCTTGGGCACGCGCGATATCAACCAATGTTCTGGCAGCTGGGTGGACGATGTCGAGAAGCTTGAGGATAGTTGCACCATCGTTGGTGATCTGCGCTTCTCCACGCTCGTTCACGATCAGCTTGTCCATCCCGCGAGGTCCAAGAGTGGTAGAGAGCGTCTGGGCGATTGCGAGGCAGGCCGAGATGTTGGAGAGCAATTGGGGATTGCCCTGCGAGGTGTCGGTACCCTCCCGGAGGAGGACGACCGTCGGTTGCTGGTGAAGACAGAATCAACGGCTGCGACGAGTGCAGCAGAGCGTGCGTACCATTGGAAGGCCGCGCTGCATTGTCAAGATGTGATGCCAATCGCGTCGGTCGGACTGTCTCAGATCAAACCCTCGCTCTGTTTGTCCACGTTTTCTGCAGCCTATAAACTATTACCTGGTAATCAAGTAAATGTAGCTAAGCCTGTAGGCCCTGGTTCCGCGCCCGTTTCCGTGCTCTCAGAGTGGATCTGCGGGCGCCTTCACGTTCTCGCCTTTCCCGCTCCTTTTCTTCGACAAAAGCGTTGCCAACGTCAACGAACTTAATGGCTGGTCGACCCGGCGCGCGCTCAACAACAGTGGCTCTACCCCTAGGTGTCATACGCGCCAAGGAAACACCATGTTGGCGCTCGAGAACACTGGGCATCACCGGTTCCTGGAGGAATCATTGACTTCAACAACGGGAGGCACACTTGAGACTACGAACCTCCCCCTCAGCGACACTCTCCCAAAAGAGTCTCTGGTAACGCTGTCGTGCCCTGTTGTCACCCTCGGCTTCATCTTGCAAATCCGCCTCCCCAACGTCGTGTCGGCCTCTCTCTTCGTTGTGGTCATGTTCAGGGACTTCGTAAACATCAAGTTCTGCGTGCTTCGCTCCTTCTGTCACACCGAGTAAGTCTTCCATCCCCTTTGTGAACCCGGTTTGTAGTTGTCTGTTCTATTCAAAGCAGATCAAATATTAGCATAGACGTTTTCGGGCTAATGAAGTAACTGGATGAATTCAGATGGGGTTGAAGTTGAGTCATGTCATGCGGCGATGTAAGGCGTCGCAAGATCTTATAATTCGCGAATGACGATATATCATCATGTCCGTCGGGAACCATGAGCAGTTCATGAAAAACGCTTACCTCCTAATGGGGCACCAAGGTCCAGGGGATCAATTTCGGCGACATAAGCTGAGGAGAAGTAAAAGATACCTTTTTCCATGCTTCCTCCATGCCTTTTAACCGCAGTATTGCATCGACCCGTCTGATGCTTATGTGGTGTCCAGCGGCGAGGGCACGGACAGAATTTTGAGTGGGGTTAAACACATAAGCTCGGTATAGCCGAGTCCGAAGCCCATCTGAGAGGGGGACTGGCGGTTTAAATGATGTGTTCAGAGGGAACGGCTTTACGAGGAATGAGTACATGTCCACGGATACGTTCAGACGACTCTCACCACATCACGACCAAGCCAATTACGGGGAGAGGGCTCGCGAAAGGCAGGAGCGACGTTTTTAACAAAGTGGCCATACGGGTCCTTGTGGGAAGAGTGTAGCTTGCCCGACGCGTGGTGCAAACGACGAATCATTGAGCAACTTTGGGTTGCAATTTGAGTGTCCGAGTGGTCGACAAGCGAGCTCCCGCGGCAAAGCGTCGCATCCCACCATCTACCGTTTTTGGCCCTTGCCAACCTCCGTGGCAGTAATCTAGCAATGGAGCAGGAATCGGATGACCACCGATTGTCTTCTCCACCTGAGCCCCTTCTCGTGCTGCTACTTTTCCAATACTCGGCTCTTGTGCCTGTGAAGGATATCTCTCTCCCTTTGAACATTCCATTCACTGTTGTTCACGGGTTTTTCTTGCGAAAGATACTGTTGAACCATCATCTGAGGCAGTATCCCCCTTCGGAGTCATATCAACAGGGCTTTTGGAAGTGGGCACTTGCTCAACTCGAGGACCTATGTCAGAGCTGCGAGGTAGGTGATGATCGGTCGGTATGCTGGCCATCTCATTTCACGCTCAGGAAAACGAGATCGACGAGCGCATATATGCACATTACTTGTCGTTGAGAACCAGTTTGCGGTATGCATCTTGGAAAGTTTCGCCTCTAACCGTAAATCTATTTCATCGCGTTCAATAGCTCAGAGGCGCCTTCCAGCTCTTTCATCACGCACTACTGGAGGTTTCCCGAGGCGGATGGTCACGCAATCGAGGTGGAATATTATGAGACGATCACCCTTCTAGAGTCCCGTACTACTATCGAGGCCGGTACGACGGGCTTTAGAACCTGGCGAGCAAGTCTAGCTTTGGCACAGTATCTCATCCACTACCCTTGTGAGTTGCAGGAGTAACCGTCATCATTGTTAGCCCCATTATGATTGGCGAGCAGACCTTGTGGACACTTGCAATATGCTCGAGTTGGGAAGCGGAAGCGGATTCATCGGCATTTTGGTCGCAAGTTTGCAGCTCCACGCTACAACGCCCTCCAGTCCCAAGAAACCGTCCGTGTACCTAACTGACGTGGATGCCTCTGTGCTTGCTCGATGTCAAAGCAACGTTAGGTTACCATGTAGTAAGTTAGACATAACATCCGGTTTCTCCTTTTAAATTGCCTCCTAGACAAATCCTCGTGTCATTCGGGCATACGTTACAAATCATTGGATTGGCTGGATTCATTTTCAGACCAGGAAAGATTGACATTGCTCCTTGATGAAGCTAAGTCAGACGTTATACTGGGGGCAGACATCGTCCGTATTTCATTATTTCAGTATCAGCTTGCGCAAGCCGGCCTAGAAATTGTGTAAATTGATTCTTCCAACAGGTATTCGATCCAATGCTTGTGCCTCCGCTCGTCAAGACTATTTCTCTTGCGCTCTCATCCGGGCGCGCTCGACTGGCGCTCATTGCGCTCACTGTGCGTAACGAGAAGACATTCACACACTTCCTCGATGAGATTGGTGCGCCGTCAATCTACGTATTCAATTGTTTGCTGTCTGTGACTCCACCTCACAACCCAGGGAAGGTATTAAAGACAGAAGAAGTTGCTTGCGATATTGCCGGACACACTTTAGTACAGACTCCCGACCAAGTAGACGCTGGTCTTGAGGTGAAGATATTCAAAATCACACGAGCAGAAGGTGCTTAGTCTTCCACCAATATCGAAGCATTGAGACGGGTCTGGAGATCGATTCGACTCCATTTCGATGTCAGGGGAGTAGACTTGAGTAGCCGTGCACCAACCGTTGTTGACTTCGGATTACCTCTTTGATTCACGGCGACTTATGGTCGCATCAAGCTGTATACTTCATAAGGTCATCTATAGGCCAGTTACATCAGGGCGCATTTGGAGCGTCGGAAATTGCAGAAAATTGCACCTTTTATATCGCACACTAGCCCGACGGTCGTGAAAAAGGCAACACCTCCAGTTCCTTGCTTAGCGGGTGCGATCATATGGATCGAGGTCGTTGGGACCCTAACCGTGAGCCGAGCTCCCGTTTTATTCCTGATTCATGTGTACTCCCAGAACTCCTGACAATGGTACTGCGCCCCCTTTGCTTGGATGGCTTATTGTCTTGCCAACTTCTATTCTCGCGGTTCGCCCTTGGCGGGCGGTCGCTCTTGAGCGAATGGAGGGCGAGGAAGCGAAAGGGAATATTACTTTCGTTTTGCCTGGCTTATGACACCCAAGACACGCGCGTCCCCCCAAGTGCGAAACTTCGACGTGTGTTACCGGTTACTCTTCCTTGCTGCCACGACGGCAAGCATTGTTTGCGCGGGAAGCATCGAGTGCCTAGTAACTCATCTCGTTCTATCTGGGTCGATCGAGGTGCGATTTCATGAGATCTATCGGGAGAGCTTCCTCCAGATTTGATTTTGGAGGGCCCATTCCGCTGGCGACGCAGACAAGTCTGGTACGTTTTTCGAAGATGACGACCAATGGAGTCGAACTCAATCACAACTTA
Source organism: Boletellus aff. emodensis (assembly GCA_038093915.1). Lineage (NCBI taxonomy): Eukaryota > Fungi > Basidiomycota > Agaricomycetes > Boletales > Boletaceae > Boletellus > Boletellus aff. emodensis. The sequence goes on from JBBPTA010000215.1 coordinate 14,050, forward strand.
CGAGGAGAGGTGCAGATCCCGGCGAGCGCAACATCACCTGACCGCGCCGTCACCCTCGGAGAACCATTCGCAACGGCCTTCCTGCAACACTCTCAGCGAAGTGTCATTTGATCGCGCTGTATCATTGTTCGGGAGACCAAAACCAATAGGCGGATCTGGGATGTGGTCACGCGTCTCATTGAGTACGTCATAAATGGGGACACGAGTTTTCGATTTGCACCAAGATCGATTCGTCATCACATATTGCTTGATGTTCTGGACGCATTGAGAATAGAGGCGTGTGGTAAACATGCAACCTCGGTATATTTCAGCGTGTCCCGTGCGGGGAAACTCTAGAACCCATGTTCTGTCGAGTCCTTGCCTACCGCGGACGTGCTCGAGGATCCTGCTGACACTGTCTGGATGATGGAATCGACGTAATTAGCTCCTGACCACTTCTGATGCGTCAGCACATCGCATCCAATTTCCTTCTCCTTCCGTTGGACCAGGTCGACGTAAGCGAGCATCCCTTCAGTCTTGTAGCGTGTCGCCAGCTCAGCTGCACGGCATGTCAGGAGTGCACATAGCGAACCAACTGGAGCGTACCAGTAGCGACAGCGTTACTGTGCACACCCGCAAGCGAAATTAGCTGAAGGACGAATCTATAGGAGAATTCCCGCATGAGCACAACTTCAAGAAGCAAGAACGAAGCTGGATCGAGAAGACAGCACTCACCCTTCCTTTCCAAGTTCCCAGATAAAGTTTCTCAAATCGTCCTTTGTGAAGCCTCTACCCAGCCAATTGAAGCTCGGGCTGAGATTGTACACCATCCATTTCCGCTGACCGGTCTTTTCTCTTATTTCTCTCGCAAACGAACGCGCCAGATCCAGATCGGGCGTCGAGGTCTCGAGCCAAAGAAGGTCAGCGTAAGGCCCATACCGGAGCGTGCGAGCGATGGCGGGGGCAAGACCGGCCTGGAGGCGGTAGTAACCTTCTGGCGTGCGTGGAACTGGTCGGATCGCGTATGAAGGGTTTGAAACCGGGACGTGAAGTGAGACACATACGATCCCAATCCCAGAAGATGTCTGCTCCAAGAATCTCCCTGGCCACTTTTCGTGACTCAGAGTTTGACTTGCCAGCAACACGAGATCTGTAGTGCTCGAAAACAGAATCGGGTGAGGAAATGGAAGCGGTGGTGTGAAGCGCGCGTTTAACGGCTGACGGTGTAGATGTCAATCGGGCGAGACGTGACAAAATGCAGATTTACCTTCGTCGAAAGTCATCAACGGATGGGTCTCATCCCAGTCTTTTTCAATACGCGCAGCATCAGTAGCGCTGGCAGCATCCGCAAGCGCCTCCGCAAGGGGTTGTCCGGGAGTGTCTGTGCCTAGAATAAAGCTGTTTGGACAAAGGTCATCGATCAGTCAAGGATAGAACACAAGATGGAGAATCATAACGTACGGATGATCCCCGGCGTCTACGCTTGAACTGAGAAGTCTCCCACTCTCGGCGTCGGTTCTCGCGACTATCAGCATGGGACATTCCAACATATCGAGAGCGAACCGAGTAGCTACGAGACGGGAGACGTGCGTGGATGCAGGTACGAGAACCTTTCCTGCTAGATGACCACACTTTTTGCCGCCGTGGAGTTGGTCCTCGAGATGGATGGCAGACGCGCCAGACTCGGCGAACAGTTTGGCCAGCTTCATGATAGCAGAGGGCCCACCGTGACTATCAAGTTGTAAGCATCGCATTGGAGAACTGATAGAAGGAAACTACCCGGTGTCGGCATCTGCGATGATGGGTCGAAGGTAGTCGATGTATGGCATCTTTGCGCGTGCCTCTGGGGGGGCGGACATACGCTCATTGAAATGCTTTTTGTCGTGCAGTTGCTGGGCGCGGAATATACGTTGTACCTGGTTCGGAACTGTGGTGTATGGATAATCCCTGCATCGCGTCAACGGGGTGGGGGCGGGACGAGAAGCGGACCGTACCCAAAGTCAGGACCGACCTCGTTGCTGCCGGTGGTGAGAAGGGAGGAGGCAGCCCAGCCAGATACATAGATGACTTGTTGGTGAACTGCCATCTGGGTCATCTGGACAGGGTCGATAGCACCCATGGTGTGGACGGGTAGACCGTTTGCGCTGGCGAGCTCAAAGATGCGGAAGAGCTTGTCGGCCAGAAGGGATGCAGGGAGGGGGAGGACG